>JAEUYN010001649.1:0-111763 GCA_018257835.1 Euura lappo
TCGAACATGGTGTAGAAAGTCAGTGAGCCGTGAGCTGAGATATGGTGAATTGATTAATCTGATATGATTTTGAGCAAAAAAGGGCTCCTGGGAAACGATGATATTTTTCTTTGTCTTGAAAGATAAACAGATACCGCGCGAGGAGAGCAGGGCGCGCAGTTTTTCAAGTTGCGCAAAGATACACAGCCACGTTCCATCCAGAAGCTCTAAATAACAAATATAAATTGCGGCAGACCAGTACCGGAATAAAGCATCTTCCGTAGAGAATAGGTCTAATTTATTGCTCGCACCCCAACAGTGCTTAGGGTTATGATAGTGGAATCTTTTGTATTTCTATATTTTTTTATTTACCGTTTTCGGAGGCGAGCCATTGCCTCGATCACCGGGTGTAACGTTATCATTCCTTGTTTAGTTATTCCTATTTATGCGTTAATGGCAAGGAACTAAGTCATGACGTGAATTGCTTTGTAGTTTCGACATCAGAGTTACGACTGTGAGGTTTTTCATATGAAATGCAGCGTACAACGTATGGGTGCAACAGAGGATGGATGAATAACTGTGTGGGTTGGTTTCGTGAAGACAAAACAGCATTGCTCCGTGAAAGGGGATGGCGGGAAAAACAACCGACTGTCACGAAAGGGGATTAAGAGGGTAGGTAGGTAGGTAGCCACCCCTCGTACCATCCTCGTCCTCCTCATCCTCTGCAGCAACCCTTCCTCTCCGCAATTTCGAGCTTTACAAATAGATCTCTCTAACGTCTACGGTGAGAATTTGTGAAGTAAAAACGATTCGAACTTTGTGAGGATTGCGGTCAACTGGTTTTACTCCAACGAGTCCAGAGCAGTACCGAATCGTTTAATGTATCAAATTTCGAGAAGCAAACGTGCTCCAGTTGCAGCAATCAATTACGAAATGCTGTTGATTCAATTTTTACATTGCTTTCATCCATTTTACTTCAGGTCATTTATATCGCATTATTACAGCGTTGTCGTGCTAAGATTTCAGTGCTATCAATAAAAAGTTGGTTAGCAATTGCAGTAGCGATTCCTGTCGGCTTTTGCTAATTGTAAGTACTAAAACATCGATAGCGATCGAAATAGTTTGGGGCTGAAATCGAATGTAAAATTTACGCGCCTTACGCCATTCACTCTAGGTCCATTATCCTCGTTGAGATTTAGGTGAGGTTAGTCGAGGACACGGAATACGTAACAGGTCGTTGATCGTACCCGGTTGTGTTATCGAGACATTCACTCTGTCTTCAGGGTGCAATAAATGTTTCTATAACACGAATCAAAACGCGGAAATGAATATCACCTTTGAATCGTAATCAGAGAGGTTAAATCGTAAATGTCCCTCGATCATGTGACACGAGGCATTTTGTGATCAGACTATGAACCGGCCAACTCTTCCGATTGTAAATCACTATTGGCTCCTCTCTCGGAAACATGCGAGCTTTCGTGCCTGTGGAATATGGAGAGTTGGGGCTGCGGGTGTACAGACGATATTTCAGCATTAGAGGCTCCATGTCCTGCATGCCAAAATCTCTCCCGTGGTCTCTGTGCATGAGTCTTGGTATCGCCCGCGTATTTGCCTCCCCAGAGTTTAATATTCTCGGTCCCAAACTCAGACCGTCGTGACGTCAAGACTCGTGACTGCTGTCTTTATATAGTGAAATAATTGACTTTTTGTTTGGTCATAATGGGGTATTAGTTTTATCACTGATACAGTGACACACACGTAATTGAGTTGTGCAAATACGTGACCAGCTGAGATGGTGGGTATGACTAAAAGAAGTGGAATTCTTCAGAGTAACATTTTCACAGTTTATGAAATTTTCCAACCCGTGACCTCGCGTAGAGTTTAAGGTTTAAAGAACGAAATGTTAATGCGGTTGTGAAAAATAAGAGAGGTCCGTCGAAAGAGGAGCATGTGGGAAGAGAGATCATTTTTGGACTTTGCACGGTTGTATAAGACCTACTTCGGGGAATATTCCACTGTGCAAGGCGCGATTACCACCTCCAGCTAGCGTACCAAAAGGTACGAAACTACCAACGAGTTCATGCTAAAATACGGTGCAGCTATTTCACGAGTTAGAACGTCACGTTTTAGCATAAGACTTACCTTCGCACCATAGAATTCAAACGTGCTCTGACGTTTTTATAGGACTCAATAATCCTCCAGCGCAGCTGCTGGTAGTTTGATGGCCCCTCGTGAAATGACTGAACTATGTTAGTGTTGATAAATTAAAAGCAGCTCATAATCTGTGACGATTAAGTAGCGAGCATTTGTGCTTTTTGATTGTCTGAATCTTCCATTACTTTCTCGGTAGTAGCTCGCATGCTTGCTCTTTGATCTCCGTAATTCATTGATAGAATCACATTATCAAGAGACTCAGTAGAGTCTCGCGCCAAGTACATTAAAAAAAAAATTTAAACACGGCGCGGAGACTCATCGAGTCTCTTTACCCGAACTCGAACGGGAGCGAACCGGGCAGTGGGGAAAAAATATTTAATCGTCTTTCTTCCGCCTCGCTTCATACATGGGTTTGATTTGAAAATACTGATGAGGATAATTGAGTTGACAGAAATTGGGGTCTTCCTGAGGATATTTCGGTTTCTGTAATTCCGTGGAAAAACTCGAGCACAAAGACTGTCATGATCCATCTAAATCGGCGTTGCTTGAAACCAGTGGTCGTTCCATCCCGCCGATCTATAAAACCGGCCAAAAATCCAGTACTTCAAGTCGGATTAGTCAAGATTTCGCAACCCTGTGAAAAACCTCCGTGCCATGCCTTTTTTCAGGGGATAAAACCAGGGGTTCGGTGTTTCTTCCTTTACCGATGCTTTGCGTGTGCACTTCTTGTTGTGTCCTAACATTTACACTCAAAGTCAAACAAACATTTGACTCGAATTGCCAAACGTTGTAACGATTTCACGTCATAGACGTCAGTCGAATGTGACATTCACATTTTTACCGGTGCTTTTATTTTGTTCTCGAGTGTAATAAATTGGCGTTAGGTTTGGCTGGAAAGTTGGCCAAGTTGGGCAACAGGAAAAAAAGTATGTAGTGAAACTCAGTCATAAGTTGACACTTGCTCCATGTGTATCGCCCCTCGTGGGACGTGGTACGATTTTATGCCCATGTAGCAACTCTGACTGTCATTCGGGCGTCAGGGCGGGCTTCCGTTTCCTAAGGGACAACGGAAACGGGACGAGGGTCGAGAGGAGAACCTTGAACGTCAGATCTTTGCTTTGTCACAGTTCCAAAAAAGGAAAGAAAAAACACTGGGAAGAATGAGAGCATAAAAGTTCTACCGCACATAGCTATCACGTCAACCTTACATACATATATTATATAGTAGGGTGAATACTTGCTAATAAAACTGGCCTGTACAAAATACGTGAGGTCTTATTTTCCCTCGATTTCTTACCCGCGACATG
The DNA here is from genome assembly GCA_018257835.1 of Euura lappo. Classification (NCBI taxonomy): domain Eukaryota; kingdom Metazoa; phylum Arthropoda; class Insecta; order Hymenoptera; family Tenthredinidae; genus Euura; species Euura lappo. The sequence goes on from JAEUYN010001649.1 coordinate 3,441, forward strand.
CTATCGTTAGTAAGGAGGAAACCTGGGGGTTCACTCGATCGTGCAATTTGTATACGAATCGCGTACGATGTAATGACTGGGTTGCTGTCGCGCAGTCGTTGGAAGGACTTAAAAATGCCAATATCTGTATCTGTTATATCGTCTTATCCAAAGCTCACTCTTCCTAACCTACACGATTCTCACATTTGCCATTCTCAATTTTCTAGAAACGTCTGATGCCTGCAGCGGAAAGCCACTTAACCTTCACTTCCTCGCGAAGATATTTGCAAAGATTTTCCGAGAGTTTCGAGAGTACGGCAATTGCTCACTGTAGTAAGTGGTCTTAGGCTGACCATGTGTGGGTCTTCCAAGTACTTGTTTTCACATTTGTTTCGAACTCATCGAAATCTGCAGAACTTTTGAGGCACAATTTTACTGTTAAAATTCGTGATCGGTGGTTCAAATAACCCACAGATACCGCATAGTGTTGGAATTTTAACGGACTAAACGAATCAATCAATTAATTAATATCTCTGACTGAGGAGAGTCACTCAATTCGAATGTTTAATACAAAACTCAGGGAGAAAGAAAAAATCGAAAGAAATCGAAAGAAAGAATAATTATTTACTCGAGTAAAATCGCAAAAAGAAAGAAAGCAAAAAGAAAGAAAAAATCGAAAGAAATCGAAAGAAAGAATAATTATTTATTCGAGTAAAATAATTATTCTTTCTTTCGATTTCTTTCGATTTTTTCTTTCTCCCTGAGGTTTGTATTAAACACTCGAATTGAGTGACTCTCCTCAGTCAGAGATATTAATTAGTTGATTGATTCGTTTATTCCGTTAAAATTCCAACTGTAAAGAAATCGAAGGAAAGAATAATTATTTATTCGAGTAAAATAATTATTTTTTCTTTCAATTTCTTTCGATTTTTTCTTTCTCCCTGAGGTTTGTATTAAATACTCGAATTGAGTGACTCTACTCAGTCAGAGATATTAATTAATTGATTGATTCGTTTAGTCCGTTAAAATTCCAACTGTAACGATACGAATGATAGAGTCTCCAAAATAAAGATACCGCATAGTAAATAACATAATCGATCAAGTTTTCAATTTCGGACCGCCATACTGAATGTGTCATTGCAAATTCATTCGAATGGATCAGAATTTTGCTACTCTGGTCAAACCGAGTCAAACATTCGTGACCAGTATATCACTTATTTGATCCTACTTCTCTCTAAATTTTTTGGAGTGAAAACTCACTCCATTGGAGTGAAAATTCACTCCTGAGATACTGAACACAGCGCAAATCCAATAGAGTGAATATTCACTCCAATAGAGTGATTATTCACTCTAATCGAGTGAAATGTCACTCTTCTTTGGAGTGATCTGTTCATTCAAATCGCTTGGAGTGAAAAATTTCACTCTAATGGAGTGGAAAAGTCACTCCATTCATTGGAGTTGCGCTGTTTTCACTCCAAAAGATTTAGAGAGTTCGTTCATTCTTTCGGAAGGTATCTTAATTTCTATGTCATTCTGGGGATTCGCGTTATTCCGATACTTCGGAAACTACTCCAGCAACCAGAGCAAAAATACAACCAGTCCGAAGTTTGGAGGAGCTGCATCGTTGGGGACCAAATTGATTGGAATTTTGCTAGTGTACATTTACAGTTACACACATACGCATGCAAGCCCATCTGAAGATGGTTGAAGGTGATTCTCTCGACCTGAAAACACAGACATCCGGTGAAAACTCCATTTTCATTTTCGGGCTGATAACAACGTTCAACTTCAATCAGTTCCATCCTAGATTGCAGTGTACAGTGTAGTGTAGTGTAGTTAGATTTTATGAAACTTATTTCTTTTTTCCTTTTTTTTCTTTCGACCTCCTCGAGTTGATGTGGATGATTAGTTGGTATCCAAGGTTGTAGTATCGTAGTATCGTGAGATTTTATACCCGAGCAAGACTCCTGCAACTGCAGAAAAGACAAACTCCGGTTTGACTTCTTTGTACGAAGGAAGTTGATTGTTATCAAGTAGCATTAGACCATAATTATTAGGGGACGACGGAAACCTTGTGAACATAACTTTGGTATCGATCACCAAACCTCGTAAGGCGATGAATCGCCAACTATATCGTAGAACTGTAATAATATCTTATCCGTGACAGTGTTCTGAAGACGAATATTTTTTACGGCTTGGAACACGTGTGCTACGTGCATTACAAAAACGCCAAACAGAATTGTAATATGTATATATGTAATATAAAATATATGTATTTGAGCATTGAAAATGCTTCTATTTTTGGGGTAATAATCATGTATAGGGGATCAATTGTTAAAATACGAGAAAACTGCAAACGAAACGGAAATGCGTGCAAAACGGAAGTAACAACAATGTGGATGAAAAAAGTTTAAAAAAGACAAAATATGGCAAAAGACGAAAGATTGAAAAAGATTATGGATGGTCCATGTGTCAGATTGTGACCGATCGAAATGTATGGTTAATCTGTCAGATTGTTACCGATCATCGATCTGTGACAGACTTAGGGTTTAAAAAACCTTTATTTCTAGCGAATTCAAATCAAAATGCGACAGATATAAATATATCGAAACAAAATGCACTAAGAACGAGAAAAGAGGTGACATTTTCAATGACGCAAGAATCAGTTACAAATCTGTCTAAACGCATAATAATTGCCGTAATAGCTTTACGTCCCGTGTGGAAATTGCCCTGGTTGGCCCTGTTACAAGGAAGTTTCTGGCCGGGCGCTGGTCGGGCAACATTTTTGTTTAAGTGCTCAGTCGGGTCCTAGCCGGGCGCTAGTCGGGGGAAAACTTTGTCACAATGCTTACGCTGGCTATGGCAAGTACTGGCCGGGTGCTGTCCAGGAGCTGGTTTCGCAATTTAATTGAGTTTAATATTCAAGAGCTTGGCCGGGGACTGAACAGGCGCTAAGACGGTCTAAATTATCTCATAGTTTTATGGGCCATCATCATGCGTCAAACAACTTTACGGCAAAAATTCTCAAATTGGTCACCATCCATCTAGAAGACTCACTCAGCCGAGACTAACACGGGTTGAGCAATAGCATAGCTTTGTGACACATAACCTAAAAGTTGTTTTCTCACACCCGGTCGCAAAATGCCACTTTTCATACCTCTTGAGGATTCATTTTTGCCCGCTTATTCGAGCCGGTCAAAAAAAGGTCACTTTAGGCCCGCTTAATAGGTAAAAAAAACGCAGAAATCGTGCATGTGTTACAAAAAATAGTTCTTTGCGCCCTTTATACACAATGTACTAAATTCTACACTCTGCCACAGCTCGAGCCCGGGTTGGGTCTGTGACAAGAAGGTTCCTGACCGGGCGCTGGTCGGGTACTGGTTCTGCAATTTTTCCAAATTCTTGTATTCAAGTTCCTAGTCGGACATGACTATCCTTGTCATGTTGAGTAATTGTAATTTGTGATTGTGATGTAATTGTGTGAGTAATTGTAACTTGTAATTTTCCGTCAAAAAAATCTAAGTTCGTGTGATTGCTCACGGTTGACGATAGTTTTTCGGCGTCCCATTGCACCTCGAAAGATATATCTGTATGTAAATCAGTCACTAATGACATACAGACGAAAATGAGATTATACCTAAAAGATAGTTTTGAAACCTGGTGAAATAAAATAAACTACCTTAACAAGTTCTGTAGTAATAAGGAATGATTGGATTGGGATGGATACCGGTCATTAGTCGATCACCGAAGTTAAGCACTAATCGCCACGGTCAGCACTTGGATGGTGACCCATCCCTAACTGTCGAGTGTATCGAACCCGTCTGAAATCAATTTTTTTTTTCTTTTTACTTTTTTTTTTTGCCTACATTCCAATTAATGTACGCCTAGAACCACAATTTAGCATAGGAAAGTCAGACAAGTTGTTTTTGGCATAATTATCAAGGATTTTTCCTGGAAAAAGGGAAGCCTGGCCAGGTCATGGCCAGCCGTGCGTGACGCTTCTGGTCGGATCCTGGTCAGACGTCCCGACCAGCACCCGACTAAAACCAGGGCTTCCCGGCTAGCCCCCGACCAGTTCCCCAGTTCGATTTCCACACGGGGTGTTGATCTAGAGGAAGAGGCGCCAAATACAATTTGATGATTACACGAACCTACCTGTAAGTGAAGCTTTATCATAGACCTATGTATGAAGCGCCTCTTCGGAATGGATCAGTTCCACCTATAGTATACCCGTCACCCAAATGAGGCGCCAGTTAATTATCACCTTCACGCGATATGCAAATTGGGCAACGTACATAATGTACAATAGTAGACGCAGTTTTTGACCAATATTGTCAGTTCACCAAATTCAACGCCCTTATAGTGTAGGCGCGTACAAGCGGACAAGACATTTTCTCGTAAAGATGCTTCACTGGTCTATTACGGCAACACATTTTAAAGAAATGAGCATACTCGGGGGATATTTATGCAGGCCGCGGCTGCATACCGTCAGTTAGACTCACTTTTATGAATAACGTTTTAGTTTGGAAACTTGGAAAACTTCGGCACCTCTTTCGGCACCTCTCCGCAGGGTAGACGTTACTACGTGTTGATCTATTCGGAAAAGGCGCTTTATACAATTATGATAGAACTTCACTCACAGGTAAGTTCGTTTAATAATTAAACTTTCCACTATTACACAAAATAATCCTCAAGTATTACGTAACACTCCCGGGGGGAGGCGGGGTTGGTCAAAACGTGACTATTTATTACAGGGGGGGCGGGGGGAGATCGTCAGACGGTACGTTACAGTGTTTTTTCTTTTCGATAAATACTTGAGGAATAGAAGCATACATCCAGTTCGCAAAATAGTTGAATTCAATGATGACCACCGAGGAAAACCTAATCTTATTTTTAGAATTTTCAGTACTTTATCATAATTTTAGCAATTAGTCACGTAACGTAACACTTGGTGGGGGGGGGTTAAAAATGATCAAAAATAGCGTTACGTAATACTTGAATGACGCCTAAATTCAAAAATTTCAACCCAAAAATCAGTCTTGTCCAAGCCGTAAATCTAGAATATAATCCACTTAGTCTGAAAACCAAAGGAAGAATTGTCAGGAACATCAGAAAGTCCTACAAGCTAATTTTTCTGACTCTTTTTTGCATTAATTCATACAGTTTTTTTTTCTAAGTGGAGATATCGGGTGTAGCCTTGCATAATCTTCCTCCTGGCATGCTAAAAATTCGATTTCACTATTTACGAGTTGGAAAATATTGTTCGGAACCTGTGTTATAAGCAAAAGAAGTTGTGGGTTGCTGTACACCCAGGGTGGACCGGAGCAGGACGCCAGAAGATGGTAGACCTCGGCGGGTTAATAATCTACAAAAATTGTAAATACTATCAATCATCTTTGAAAACATACGAAAGTGTCACTTGTTTTAAATTAACATCAGTGCACAAACTTATTTAACTCAAACCCCCATTCATCAACCAGTCACACAAGGACGTTGTCGGCGATAGTATCGTATTCCCGCCAAAAAGAAATCTACATTTTTCCGACAGTGCTGCACGACCGAGGTGTCTTGAAATAGTTGGAATCCGAGGGTATGAAGTCCGAAGGATGCTCGAGATGACATAAAATGAGCCCGAGGGAATAGGGGTCCGAAAATATTCAACCAAAGTGAATATAGCGTAAAAGGAATTCACACGGAGAATATTTATCGGCACTGTTTTTGCTGTCTATTGACTATATCGCGTATCTCAAAGCATCAAAGACTAACGGATAATCTTAGCTTTCAATGTTCGTGCGGCAATTCCACTTCATTAGGAATCACCGACGTGCGTCCACGGCATCAAGGATCCTACGGTTAGGCCTTAACACAGCCTTGGACGTGTGGACGATCAGGTCTCGTTTAAGGTGTGGTAAAACGATGGGCACAGTTACAGGGTTAATAGCTGCTCTAATTGGGTGCTTAGACGGAGCCAATCAGCCCCCTAATACGCCCCTGCCTTCCGGCTTCCACCTCACGAATTTTATGACCTTAATCATAGAATTTCGTGTTTTTTTTTTGTTTCATACACATTATCTTTTTACAGCGGTATTCGGTACGAGATTCGGTAGCTATATACACAAGCCGGGTTATACGATCGACTAATATCTGACATAGAGGGTAGAAAATAAAGGAAAATATCAACCCCACATCTGATCGTCCAGGCCGTGCGTATTCATCGTTAAATTCCTGCGGCTTGACCTAACTCTGATCGTTGTTGTGTTATACGGCGGTTTTATAACGCTTATACCGAAGAACCAATGACGGGCAAACTGTAACGGGGTGGGCGCATCTGCATCAAGTATGAATATGAATCTATATCCTATATCGATAGCAGATACTCTGCTCGTAAAAAAGGCAGCAGAATTTGTGATTTAGGTCAGTCTTCTAATAACCATCGCATCCAATAAATCCAATACATGTTTACACTGCGCCAAAGGCACAAGGCAAACATAATCGGAGAAAAAACTTTCCCGCAGCGCGGTTCTGTTATCAAATCATATGCTATGACCGCAAGGAGGGGTGTGTTTGAACGAGGGGTCATTTCGTTATTTTAGTATTTATTATTCTGTGGACACGGCTTCTTCGGAATTTCGCAATGTGTGCTTCTCCCTCGGAAATATATAACCTCGCAAAACGTTGAGCTACACTCAACTGTGCTTTAGCCAGTCAAAAGCGTGACACTCGTACTTTGAACAAAAACGTTCAAAAGCGTATGCGGGAATGTTTTCAGTCAGATGTCAATGCATTAAACAAAAAAAAAAAAAAAAAAAAAATCTGAAAAAAAAAACAGAGAAAAAGAAACGGGCCAGCATTTTTCTCCTATTCAGAGATATTCCCGGTAAATGGTTTTCACTGTATCTGCAAAAATAGTATATTGTGCAACGAGTGGGCAAAAATGACGATTCTGAGTAAGTGTGAATATATAGCCGCACGAGCCGAAGGCGAGTTCGGATATCACACGTACTCAGAATCGTCATTGCCCGCGAGATGCCCATAATATTTTTCCCAATAAATATGTAAAATTAGGCGATTTTAGGCGTTTGCTGAAAATGAACTAAACTAGCAAACCATTTCTCCACTAGTGAAGAAATGAGACCATTCCTCAACTAGTGAAGAAATGGTTTGCGTGTGTTGTGTTCACAAGTGGGCAGGACTAGCTTTTGTTCGCTAGTGGAAAAATAATTCTCTATTTCCCAATTCATTGAGAAACAGCGTCTTTTGTTCATTTTCAGCAGACGGCCAAAACCGCCTATTTTTACATATGCGTTGGGAAAAAGCTCTAATGGGAACTTTCAGCCGGTCGAAATGGAGTTTCTATGGCTTGAGTAAAAAATGGGTTCAATTGTTTGACGGTGTCACAGCCTGGAAAATTCTGGGAGTTGAAATAGGGAGTGCACGATGGGGTTTGGCGGCACCGTGTCGCGCTACATGCACACTACTACAGTCACGTTGAGATACATTCTGAGTTGTGAGTAAGCATAATGGAAGTGAAGTTGGGTTGCAGTACCTACTGTTGCTGAATAGAAGCTTCGTTAGGCTTTGTCTGAGTCTAGTACAGCTTTGCGGGCTATACTCGAGCTACTTGAATTATTCCACGACGAAGGACGTTCCGGGTCACCCCTTCTTCCATATCCTCTAATCCTTCGACGAAATTGAAGAATAAAATAATCTCTATTTTGTGTCAAAGGGGAAAATGATACGTCAATTTTTCGTATAGAAAACGTATCGATGTGTCACTTTGTTCGAAGGGATGTATGTTGGGCGATCAATAAAGTTGTGGTTCTGGTAACGAGGGTGGTATATCTCACCAAACAAACACGGGTTCGATCGGTGCGTTTTTTTTTTAATTCTCAGCTGCGTACAGTTTCGGTATGGATGTGTACATTTTATGAACAAGAATGAAACATTCAGCACCCAGTAAGGTGTCATAATATTTGTCGTTTGAAAAATATTTTATGCCCTTTAAATTAAGCGCGATGGCATCCAGCTACTACGGGTCACCCCCGAAGCTGTAGGCAGGAGTTTTTGTACGTCAAATATAGACTTAGCAGTGATGAATGGATGGTCTGGCGGTATGACAACATGTATTAATGGGGAGGTCCCGACCGGACATTAGGACATTAGGCTTGCCCAGCTTCGAATCCCCGACGGGGATGAAAAAAACATTTTTTATCAACCCAATTTCATCTCAAATATTGTCAGCCGAACGACGAAAGGGTTAATTAAAGTTTCCTACGGAGTTTATATCCCCCTTGGTTAATTAAACGAAAGCCATTCTCTCTTTTTTTGTTAATCAAAGCACTGAAAAATCTTAATTGAAAAGTTAGAGGAGATTGAACACGGACGATAATCTCAGGAGATAAAAAAAATTGAAAATAAAATATTTCATGTCAAAGTCTGCAAGCCGAAAGCGGCTGAAATAGAAAAAAAGAATTCACCGAGCTAAAGACAAAGAGTAAAAGCTGCGATGATGAACATTGAGACTATCTTAACAATAACTTTTAATATATATACATATATATAAAAAGAAAAAAAAACTGTTGAAGCAACGTCAGGTAATATTGCTTTTCTGGTCACAGTACTCATCTTGGATTCTTCTGGGTCGTGGAAACTGAGAAGGGATTCTCGAATGTCTTTGGCGCAGAGGAATGAGGGCTTGACCCGAGATGAACTTGGAGGAAAAGTTATCCGTTGAAAAAGGTTTGAGCGAGACCTCTCAAGGACCAATGGAGAAACAAAAGTTCTTGTTTCTAGTGCCACATATCGTCTTTCATCTGTCTTTCAAATAAATAATGAATAATAATGGCGTCGGAGATTGAAACTTTAAACCTGCAGCTTATCAGTTGAAGATTCATTCCGAACTACGTGCGTTTTATGCCAATCGAATTGAACTACCAATTGTATGATCGAACTGATCAAGTTTAATAGGTTTCAACAGCTTTCTTAGCCTCGGAATCACCGTAGATGAATTCTGCTAGATGTGGCCGGTGAAAATATCTCTGCGGAGCCACGATTCGTACGATTCCACGGACGAAACTGTCTGACTCGTATCCTTTTACATTCTTTAATTTTGTTGATCTTCGCTTGTCCTTAGATTGGCATTTTCAATTGCATTTCTATCAGATTTTATTACCTCACTAAGGATTCTTTTACGAACTTATATCGCCTCTGACTTAGGGGGAAAAAAGAGAAAAGTTTGAACAGAAGTGCGTACGTGCGGGGAAAAGTTAAGACCGTACGGTATACTCCGTAAGATAGACTTGTAAACCAGAAACCTACTTCACAGATTGAGTGAATTTGATGAAACTTTTGAAAGCCAACTCTCAGTTTATCAATTCAGTTACCTTTCTACCTTCGTCTTCTTTTTTTATTACGTATTTTCACAATTCTGAGTTAGCATTCCCCATTGATGTAAAAGGAATGTACTTGAATGTCTCAAATTTTTGCACTTCACGAACATTCACTCTTGAAGACTTTAAGACTTTCACCACCTCTCATCCGATTCAAACACTCGATCGAATTCAATCGATCGATTCAACTTCTTAGGACATTAGGTCTCCCAAAGCTCCCATCCTCAATGCCACAAAGCTATCGAATCCGCAGGCAATCCCGGGGGCCAGGCACGTATCATTTTGGTCAAAGAATATTGACTGACCCGTACGTCGGTGTTAAACGACGTCGCGGGGCGTGTCCAGGGCGAACAGTAGCTGACGCAATGTATTCATTCTTAGTGACCTGGCAAGCTGATTCGGTACAGTGAACAGTCTCGTACACACACGTATTCCCGAATACATGGATACCACGTGTGTGGACACGGAACAACCGCAGTGGTCGGTGTTCTGCGTCTTGCCGACGGCGTCGTATATTTCTTGTCTGAGACAACTGGAGTCCGAACCTACTGGTGCTGACCGCAAGTTGCTGAGTGTGTGTCCGGAGGTATGGGTATGGGTAAGGTAAGGGGTAAGGATAGGGAAGACGGAAAAACTCTACCCTCCGAGAGTCTCTCTTACTCTGCTGTGACCATTTTTCTGATTTTTATTTCGCTCCTTTTATTTTATCCCCGTCCCAAAGAGTCGGGGTGTTAGATGGTCGAGGTCACACACATTCTTTCCAGAGTTCCCAGGCCCGAATTTTATTCCACCCGATTCCGTGGCTATCGCTATTCCGGCTCGTATACTATGAGGTATATCTGTAAACCTGGGAAAAAAACGATCCTGGACGATCACCAATCGACCTTGGCTTCCCCATTTCCATATCCTATCGCGAATACGTTTCGCCTGATAGCTCGCGTGACAAGAGTCGATTCATTTCCGACTATGATTCAAGTGTACGACGCAGAAATCGCCCTAGCTAACAACGAGAAAACTTTGTATAAATTATATTAATAAATATCCTCCGTGATAGCGTCCCAAACAAGACAACGTTGTCTATTAGCCGACTAGAAGACGGCCGAAAATATTCTAAGTCGACTAAAATCGTTGACTACTTGTCGACGAAAAGTCGACACAGAGTTGACTTATGTCCCGGTTTAAGTCAACCTAGGGTCGACTCATAACAAGCCGACTCCAAGTCGACTTGAAAACCAAAATTTGAGTCAACCGCCGATTTTCTCAAGTCGACGTAGAGTCAGCTGTGAGTCGACTATCAGAGGTGTATGACTTCACCAATACAGCACTATAATTTCATACTGCCGAAAAACTGCCGAAATACTGCGGACACGCCCACATTTTTTTATCGATCTAAAAAATCAATCACTTTCAGTTACCGAAAAACAATTACGAAACATTTCGTCTGAGCAATTGAGGGAAACGAATCTTTGTCGAATCTAAATCCAAATTTTTCATTCTAATATAGAATAGTATAACTGATTGTGAGACCTAATCTAAACTTCAGATTACAAGAAATTGATTGTGTATTGAATCTATTTAGATCCCATCCTTCAGATTTCAGTGAATAACTAATGAGATTCACGATAGAACAGCGTAACGTCACATGTAACGCGTCACTCCCCCCCCCCCTTCGCTGCCCCGTTCGTCCGAGTGTAACGCTTTCGCGTGACGCTTCCAGCGTAACATCACATGTAACGCGTAACGCCCCCCCACCCCTCCCCTGCCCCGTCCTTCTGAGTGTAACGCTTTCGCGTGACGCTTCCAGCGTACGTTCCTCACGTACAGGCGCTACGTTTACTCACACATAGCCTCCACCAATCGAATTTGGGATGGCGCTGTGTGAGTCTATGTCGATGTTACGGCTCCGTACTACGGATGAGTTTGTGTCGCAGGCTTAACGCGTAACGCCTCTCACCCCCGCTAACCCTCAGTGAAGAAGGTTTTTCAAACCTTCAAAAGAAGACCTCTTCATAGATCCCACTACACTCGAAACATGAAAAACATCGGCGATTAACTTGGCGAGGATCGCGCGGGGTCAAACTTTATTCGCAATCACTGAGACTTCTATCCTTTTCGGCTACAATAAACATCCTCATATACCGACTTACTACCTACCATTGGATCACGCTCATCGTCATCAAAGCAAAATTGCTGGACTCCGCGAGCAGGAAAGCTGCATCATTACGAAAGTGTAAAACGGACCCTTCGAACGTACCACAGACGCGACACTGGTCAGGTTATGTTTTCACGGGAAACCGAAAGTTGTTCTAATTTTTTTACATTTGCGGATGAGATGAAACTTCTCACCTTTTACACACTTTTAGACAATTTTATCTCACTTTTATCTAACTGCCGCGCTCACAGCGTGTTCGACACAACCAGAACACTTTCCGCAATCCCGCGTCTCGGGATCGTGCTTGGCGGCGTGGGTGAGGCTATAACCTATAACCGGGCGTTACGCCATTAGCGCCCCTTACTAGTCGACTTACAGCCGACTTTAAGTTGACTTAAAAGACAGCTCAAACAATAGCTATACCCAGTTAATATGAGTCGACTATGCGTCGGCATTTTCAACTAGACTTAAAGTCGACCCCGAAAGGTCGTCTATACGTCGACATTTCAAGTCGACTATAGGATGGCCGAAAAACGGGGTGTGATAGGTGGAATGTCGGTAAAGTAGGGTGCGCTTTTACCCAAAATCTTTTTATTGCTCGGTACTCCGCGAGGAAGGTCCAGAACGGGTTTTCGTTCAGGCGTTCGATATATTATGCTGTTACGTACTTACGCAGATGAAGAATGGCGTGGTAATCGAAAAACAATTGTTTTTTGCAAAATGTTATCGCCGAAATTTTGTAAAAAAAATGGCCGCTCGGGACTCGATGCTCACCTGTTTGTTGAATTGTTGAAGTATCCTTGGTCTCCAGCAGTAAAATTTTCTGTTCGTCGCACACTGTGGAACTGAACAAAGCGAACGATATAATTGTTTTTCGGTATCTCGCGTCCGTTTGAGCCTCATTTTGGAACCTGCTTTCTGGCGACGCCAACCGAGACACAACATTTTTCGACGATCTTTGCTGACGATTTTATACGCGCAGTAGGATCTATTCCTCGCCAGATGACGCGCACTTCGCGGTCCTGCGATTCACGAACCGCCGTTCCTTGTTCAGTGCTACGACAGCTGAGCGTGAATTCAAACGGAAATAATTCAGTTTAATAATAGTTATCACCATGAATTATTATTATTATTATTATTATTATTATTATCATTATCATTATCATTATCATTATCATTATCATTATCATTATCATTATTATTATTATTATTATTATATCATCATCATCATCATCATCATCATCATCACCATCATCATCATCACCATCATCATCATCATCATAGTAACTATCATTATTATCATAATAATAATAATAGTGAATAACGAAATAAGTCATTATGATAATTATAAATAATTATTATTATCATTGCAAAAAATTTACTCGAACGTGGTGACATTTGTGAATGGGAATGAAAACGTATGCGCCATTTTTTTTTCTTTTACTACCAACACTGAAATTCTATGAAACGCAAAGAATAATCAAAATTCCTGATCTTGCGAGAAATTTTCAAGTTTGATCATAAAAAAATTAGACAAGGCAGAGGCGTACAGTCGTATACGCCATTTATTATTATTTTTTCATCTTGAAAATGTTGGGAAAATCGGAATTTTTCAATAATAATAATGATGATAATAAAAATAATAATAATAATGATAATAATAATAATAATAATAACAGCTATTGCGCAATTTTGTTTTCTACCAACACTGAAATCCTGTGAAACCTCGTGTGAAACGCACAGAATTATCAAAATTCCGGATCTCTTGAGAAATTTTCAAGTTTCATCATCAAAAAATTAGACAAGGCAGAGGCGTACAGTCGTATACGCCATTTGTTTTTTTTTTTCGTCTTGAAATGTTGTGAAAATCGAAATTACAATTTTTTCCAAAATAATAATAATAATAATTTGAATAATTGAAACAATTATTATTATGATAAATAATCATTAATATGATAAATAATTATTATTATTATCATTGCAAAAAATTTAAATAAGCATTATTATTGTCATTGGAAAAAATTTTTTCGAAAGTGGTGAAATTTGTAAATTTGTAAATGGAAATGAAAACGTGAGCGCCATTTTTTTTTTTTTGTTCATAAAGTTCCTGATGAAGGCAACGAATTGTCGCTGAAACGTCGGACATTCAATATTTCTTGACTTGATTTGATCGCCTTCCGAAATTCTGAACGCATCGAGGAACGAACTATATAGTGAATTATGTATTTCGTTATTCACTATTATTATCATGGTGATAGTAATAATGGTTTTAATTATTAAAATTATTATTATTATTATTATTCTGGAAGAAAATTGAAATTCCGATTTTCACAACATTTTCAAGATGAAAAATAATAATAATAATGGATAGCATATAAGACTGTACACCTCTACCTTGCCTAATTTTTTATGATGAAACTTGAAAATTTCTCAAGAGATCCGGAATTTTGATTACTCTGTGCGTTTCACAGGATTTCAGTGTTGGTAGAAAAAAAAAAAATGGCACAATAACTGTTATTATTATTCACATATTTGAATTTATCGGACGATGTTATTATTATTATTATTATTATTATTATTATTATTATTATTATCATTATTATTATTAAAAAATTCCGATTTTCACAACAATTTCAGGATGAAAAAAATAATAATAAATGGCGTATACGACTGTACGCCTCTGCCTTGTCTAATTTTTTTATGATCAAACTTGAAAATTTCTCGTAAGATCAGGAATTTTGATTATTCTTTGCGTTTCACAGAATTTCAGTGTTGGTAGTAAAAGAAAAAAAAATGGCGCATACGTTTTCATTCCCATTCACAAATGTCACCACTTTCGAGTAAATTTTTTGCAATGATAATAATAATTATTTATAATTATCATAATGACTTATTTCGTTAATCACTATTATTATTATGATGATGATAATAATCATAGTTACTATGATTATTATGATGATAATAATAAATATAATGATAATAATAATAATAATAATAATAATAATAATAATACTAATAATAATAATAAGTCATGGTTATAACTATTATTAATCTGAATTATTTCCGTTTGAATTCACGCTCAGCTGTCATAGCACTGAACAAGGAACGGCGGTTCGTGAATCGCAGGACCGCGAAGTACGCGTCATCTGGCGAGGAATAGATCCTACTGCGCGTATAAAATCGTCAGCAAAGATCGTCGAAAAATGTTGTGTCTCGGTTGGCGTCGCCAGAAAGCAGGTTTCAAAATGAGGCTCAAACGGACGCGAGATACCGAAAAACAATTATATCGTTCGCTTTGTTCAGTTCCACAGTGTGCGACGAACAGAAAATTTTACTGCTGGAGACCAAGGATACTTTAACAATTCAACAAACAGGTGAGCATCGAGTCTCGAGCGGCCATTTTTTTTACAAAATTTCGGCGATAATATTTTGCAAAAAACAATTTTTTTTCGATTACCACGCGATTCTTCATCTGCGTAAGTACGTAACAGCATAATATATCGAACGCCTGAACGAAAACCCGTTCTGGACCTTCCTCGCGGAGTACCGAGCAATAAAAAGATTTTGGGTAAAAACGCACCCTACTTTACCGACATTCCACCTATCACACCCCTCGATTTCCGCCGTCATGCCAACGCAACCCTGCAGGACCTTCATCATATTATACTAAGAAAAGTCAATGAAATAATTTCCATAATTTTTCCTTTCAGATAGAACGAATTATCTCCAATCAAACTTGATTTCGTTGATGATGAACTTCCAAGCATGAGGCAAATTGAAGGATGAGCGGGTAGAATTGTAATTACTACGAAATTTACACACCCTCTGCAGCAACAGTGCATGAAATCTGTTCAAAGTGGGTACAGTGGACTGGATATTGCTCGAGCTTTTATGAGAAAGCTACTGTATCATGAGGTGTGGAATTCCAAGGTGTGCCTATAGGTTCTTCGCCGAGTACTTGACCAAGTGGGTTTCGAGTCTCGATGGGGCTTGAAGAAGTTCAGAGAGCTGCTGAATGGAGAAGACAAAACTTCACCGTGGTGCGAAATACAATACCCTCTGCTGCTTGACGTTTATAAGGTATATATCACGAAAATTTTCTATAGGCGAATGAGTTTCGCAAGTTGAACAGAGCGGACTTTGATAATATAAAACCGGGTTGAAACACAATAATACATTGATAAAAAAAAAGGCAGTACAAAAGGTTTGTCCGACCAACTAGAACTCGGTGAGATCAAAGCGCTTTGTGATCGCACAGTGTGGGTGTGGCCTTTCAAGCCTTTCAACTGAATATGGAATCTGAGGTACGTGGATAAAGAGGATGCTCTAGGTTGCAATTAGTTCAATCCCGTCCCTCCAGATACGTCAATACCGATGCCTTTGGGTGAACAGTCGATTAAACGGAGGCGAGATTCTATCCGGAATTGATCAGTTTTCGCAGTCCTTTATTTTCTGTCAGAAAACACGAACAACGAATACACCCTGAACCTTCCTGATACATGAACAGCTAAGATACTGACACTCCTACTGACATCTCGTTAACGGATACCGTTCTTTCCTATAATTGAAAAGGGGATCGATTTATGCTCACTCCTTGAGCCACTCTTCGTTGAGAAAAGCTCCTTGGACAATGATAAATTTATAGCACGGTCATTTCGAAGAAAGAACGTTGTAAGGGCGCAAACACGACGGATTTCTGAGAAAAGACGGAACGCTAGTCTCGCCCTCGATAGAGAGGGATGAAAAAAAAAATCTCAAGCTCCAAGCTGAGAATGGGTCAGGTACCAGAATGATAATAAGAGAATCACAAGAAAATTTTCTCAACGGATAAACGTAGGAAAAACTATTCGCATATTTTACGACGAATCGATTGGATTGACCTATTAGACGGTTCACTAATCACTCATTATAAACAAAGACTTAATTTTGAACACTTAAGTAAATAATAGTTTTTGCAGAACACCCCCCAATCGATTAGGTTGTCAAACAGAGCGGGCGTCTAGGTTCGAGAGTTGTAAAATCGTTCACGTCGTATTATGCAATTAGAAGTTAAGAATTATAGTTCACGTTATGTGTATAGGTGGGCCATAGATAGTTCGGTCCCGCGTCTGCACCGGCGTTTTACACCACGTAAGTTAGTTATCGCTAAAGTTCTGATTAGTTTCTCGGTAGGTTTGACAAATCACTATATTGTGAAATAGAGCGCACGTTCACGAGTGACGGTAATAACCGGCGGTTAAGGAATTGCTGAGAAGTTCAAGAACACAGAAAAAATCCTTCAACTTTTCATTGTTCAATTTCGGGTAAATCGAACCCGAACTGTGCAGACCGAGAGTCAACTGGTACCCGTAGAAAAACTCGAAGCCCTTTCTGCAGGAAGGAAGGTGACGACGAACAAGGGGACTCTGAAAAATGTTAGAAATGATATAAACCTATAACGGAGCTGGCGCGTTATCAGGTCTGTTTGAAACGGTGGTGACTCCGTGCTGATATAGGTTCGAATTCGGCTCCGACAGCTGGATGTTATTTACAGCCTGCGGTCCGCGATAGGGGCGGATGGTACAGCCGAGGTGGGAAAGCGGCGGTCAACTGAACCAACTGAGGTTCAATGCTGCAGATTCATCGGTGTCTTGGTGAACTTTTAGTTCCCTTACACTTCATACCGGTAAAGTGATCAGTTAAAGCGTCCCAGTTGTCAGTTTCATTCAAAATCTTCCTCCGTAACCGTGAACTACAGTAAACTATGAACCGTGAAGCGTACAAGGCGTCGTAATTACCCAAGGGAACTGCTCACGCGTCCGTGACACGTTGCATTAACGAGGCAGCAATCGAGCGATAGTATGTCTTCTAATAAGTCTGAAACTTCGTAGCGATCAAGAAGCCCTGGTACCGTCCATGAAATCGAAATTAGGCGATGACGATAGTTTCCCGGTTGCCGGATTGCCGCCTTCGGAATTAACCGCAGCATCCGAAATATCCTTGTTATCAATTATCGACAATTTACACGATTGGGTAAAACGAAGAACGATCAGAATCGCTCGAGCAAGACTCGAGCAGATAATTAGAATATGAATTATGGCAGCAGATCTGCGATCCAAGATGGCAATTTGTTGCCATTCGTTTCGACGAATTATTAAAATACTGGCAGCAGATCTGCGGTCCAAAATTGCAATTTGTTGCCATTCATTCCGACGAAATGAACTTTTCGATTGCAGGGTAAAACGATAAATTTATTAAATCCAAACGAAGAGTGTTAATGTAATATAAATTCATGAACACAAATCAACCCTCTCATTGTCTGACGAAATTTGCCACGCGTACAATGGCCTGGCTCATACGTTAGCCAGTAACCCCCCAGGTCCCCCTCCCCCCGAGATTTATATGCAGCATATAATTGGTCCATTTCTCTCGGGAGGTAGTAGTCAGCTTAGGTTGGTTCCAGAGTAGGTTAGTTAGCGTTACTTAGCGTACGAAGCGAGTGTGAAATTTCTCCAAAGTAAAAGTGAATCCGAGGGTTGTTTACCAGTCTCAGTTTATAAGGTTCATTTACTCCTAAGTATTTTCAGCTGTAACAGACTTTCAGTCGACTGTTTCAACTTCCTACAACGCTGCACGACTCCTTCTCTAATTTCTCTCAGGGAAGTGACGTGCCTTCAAGTTTTCAACTAAGTGACTCCTTGATTAGCAAAGCTGAACCTGCAAGTGGGATCATGCATTATTTTGGGCTGACCTGAGCCGAGAATATCCGATGAGACCATATTTCAGACGCTTCCTGGTCGGCTACCATGAATTACGATTTCAGTTTTTGCAGCTACTAGACGAGAGCATTAACCGTCTCTTAGACTATCTTTTAGCCAGAGTGTCAGACATGTATTTATTCATAGCTTTTCTCAAAGTGCGACTTGCTCTTTCGGAAAACGTTTTGAATACCAAGCGAGACTGAGAAAATGTATGAGACGAAAGAGGATAGCGAAGGTGCGCAGGAGAGAGAAAAAAGCTCCAGTCTCTCCTCGGTGTTTATGTACCCAGAAACGGTTCTTCTCCTTGACGCTGGAGAGGTCTGTATAACTGGAACAGTCAAGAAACATCCGGAACTGGACTGGGGTGAAGCGAGACGGTCGTTGTTCGTCCCTTCACGATCCAAACTTCTCGCGAGGGCTTCGAATTATCAAACTATTAACCGACACAGTTTGCATCCCCGCACGTTCTCAGAACTCAATTCTCAACTATTTCCTTCTCGGTCGCATCTCCCATCTTTATCCTAGTCTTGCGCTTGGCACGGTCAGGGTGAGTTTTCGGATTGTTATGCCCGGACAATCACCTCGCGCTTCCATGCTCGTGGGTTCTGTCTCAGACCCGCAATTAGGGACGCTTTGTCTTGGGGTTATTCCCTGCCGCTGAGGGCTCGCCCTCGCTTTATTTAGAGAGTTTTAATCGGTGTGCTGCGTAAATAAAGAGATTCTTAGGGCAAACAAAAGCACGTTCGCCAAACAAACTTCTGAATGTTCAACGATGCAGATATGTTGAAAGTTATCTCTCCGAGAGAACTTCCTTATCGCTCACTCATGGAGTTAGAAAAATAGATCGAACCATAGGGGAGCTAGAGACTAGGATAAGAAGTCATGCACTGGTGGTTCTAAAATAGATGGAGGATGATGGAGGACGGGGTACCCACCCGAGGCCCGCGACTGGTAGTATTGGATACTGAGAATGGACAGTCGTATAAAAGTCGAGGGTCCTTCAAGGGCTGCTCCTACAGTGAATTCTTCACGACGTCAAGCCTCATAGTTCAAACTGCACCCCAGCCCACATTTTGAAGAAGTGGGTACCGCGAATTTGACCCCAGGAGAACAGAGCTGGAGGACGAATAATCTTTTAGGGCGGATAAGTTATGGTAACCGATTCGCCGAATTGCGATGTCCTTTGATATGACGGATTTCGAATGATTAATGCAAATCGATGGAAAGGAGTTCCATCATATTTCCAAACCATGGTGGGGGCCATTTGCTCTCCTTTACAGGGCCGGCGACTTGTAATTTTTTCAGGTGTGGAGTTAGGAGGGGCAAGGGGAAGGAGTCGGTTTGCCGTAGTTATTCGCGTAGTTAGGGGCCGTTCATAAATTACGTAAGCACCTCCTGGGGGGGGGGTCAAAAATTCCAGTAAATCCCTATTTACGCTCATGTTGTGGAAGGGGGGGGGGGGTCAAGAATGGCTCCAAAAGTGCTTACGTAATTTATGAACGGCCCCTTATCCGATATTCTTGTGTATTTTATATTTTTTTTCTTTTTGGTGTGCAACCTATTGTTGCCAGAACTTCTGGGTTTGCAATATCATCTTTATACAAACGCGCGTATGGTTTACGCGTTTGTCGAATGTAGTTTTGGGGACAGAAGGTAACCGTTTCTGTAACGGTGGAAGTTAGCTTCGAAAACTCACGCACGCAGTACAGAAATGTATTAATGTCCTAGGACTGGATATTGTATTCACTAAATTGAATTTGGTTGCGAATTATGCTACGCTTGGACTCCGTAAAAAACATTTGTCACTTCTGGCTGTTTCAACTTCCCGTGTCTCTGTTTTCAGAGAAAAAAGGTAGTTATTGTAATCACCTCGAGAATCAAAAGTTGAGTTTTCTCTGGACTTCCACGTTCTGAGGTCCAGAGAATCCCCTTCAACTATCATGAGTTTGAATTTTTGTCCTGACTATATTTCGAGATCCAGTGCGCCGATTTTGGTCAAATTAGGCTCAACCGCGGCATTCCAAAATTTAAAACTGATTCGACTTTGGCTTTGATTGGTTCAGTACTTTCCAAAATATTTGAACAATAACATTCTGAAAATAAAATGAGAATGATGATATCTTGCGAATGGATTCACGGATTTGAATGAAATTTGATACCAAATGGTTTTTTGGGTCGCTGATCATAGGTCTTGAGTCAGTTTTGCAAAATTTAAATTTGACGTTTTTCAATATGTTGCAAAAAACTACAAATATTTGGATTCTGATGAAAATTGGTACTCGAAGGTTGTTTGGGTCATTTATCACGAATCTAAAGTCAGATTCGCGAAATTTGAAATGTTGAATCCAATTTGCTCGGCAAAAACCTAAAACATTCGAAATCTTATAAAATAATTGGCACTCGAAGGTTTTTTGAACCGCTGATCAAAAATTTGAGGTAAGATTGGCGAAATTCGAAACAGGTGGAAACAAAATGAATAACGGGAAGTTCAAAGCCTGGGGCAGTGGGGCCTTATTCTAGGAATCCTTTCACACGTATCAAGTCTCGATGATAGAGGCATTTGGACCAATCAGAGAGCAGCTTCAACTGGAAATTTGGCTCTATCACACGTGATACGCGTGAAAGAATTTGTAGAATAAGGCGCCTAGCTCATAGTCAGCTTGAACCTGCTTGTTTTATGACGAATCTATCCATATTATTAATTGAGCCCTCACGTACAAAGAGAAATGAGACAATCTCTAATTGTAAGCTGCGGGTGCGAAAAGGACATAACTATTTCCCTCCGAAGAGCACACGCAAATTAATTATCGGGCAGTGAAAT
Organism: Euura lappo; assembly: GCA_018257835.1. Taxonomy (NCBI): domain Eukaryota; kingdom Metazoa; phylum Arthropoda; class Insecta; order Hymenoptera; family Tenthredinidae; genus Euura; species Euura lappo. Next base: position 24,522 of record JAEUYN010001649.1, read on the forward strand.
TATCGACGAATTTGAGATAATGTTTTTTTTTTTGCTCTGTAACCTTTCCATATTAGTTCCATAAATGGTAATAACGACCACGTTTATCAGGTATGGAAATTCCATACCAATTGCGATTCAGGTATGCAGTACTCCATACCGACCATACCGAAGTCGCCGGCCATGCTCCTTTACTGACTATATATCTTATCAGACTTCCGCATCGATGTTTAATCAGATCATCAAAAGGATTTTTAGCTTCTCGTGGAGAAGACCTATACCACACGCGCGATGATGTCTCTGTTTAATTCTAACAGACATTTTAAACAATATGATTTATTGCTGGCAGAAACAGAAAACTGAAAATCATGAGTATCGTGGTTTGGATACTATCTAGAACACTGCGTGGCGTGGTGATTAATCTAGTCACTTTTAATCACAGATACCCTATCCGTTAAAACTCGAAATAAAAACTTTCGCTCGCGAAAATTAAAACGTTATTTACAATGACAGAATTTTATGCAGTGTGTTAGAATAACCTACAATTCGAAAAAAAGATTAGTGTTTCACAATTTTTGTACGTTATAATGTCACATAAAACCTATAAACCATGGTAGGTGGATTAGAAATTCATATCCTTGTACGGCCTCATTGATAATTGCATAATAATTCCGACGCAACCGACTATTAAGGACGTTCTCTACCCCCGGCGCGGCTAGCCCTTGCAGACGTTCATGCGATGCAAGTTGCTGCGCCATTCAAGATGTGTTGGAAGCATATTTAATGCAGAGTCGTGTAAAATGGTGCAGAGAATGGGTATACTTTCCGTGTTGATACAATGGTTAATAGTTTTTTCCCCGAAATTCTACGGCACAGATCCATTTCTCACCTCTAATTGCAGCCTAAAACCAATGAAATCGTACAGGTGACTAGCAAGAAAACTTGCATGAGCCCAAGCACGAAGTCGCGACTTGTCGCGTGTTATTTGAAAGTCCATAAACTGTGTTCGTAAAAATGTATCCTTCTATGAACTGAGTCGAGTTACATATTGACAACTTCACCAGGCTTCGGAATGGCGAATAATTTATTCCAGTAAGTAACCACCAAGCAGGTCCCAGAAAGTTCTCAATGTTAAAACTTCAGCTATATCTACCGAGTGACATCGTACTTCTCAGCATACCAGTATCCCTACTGACGCAGTCTGACGCAGTGTATTCGAAGCCAGTAGCACTTACGCAGGCAATGTATCTCTGTTTGCTGTGCTACTAGCGAATCACTGCTGGCTAGGATACTGCGCTACTAAATTCTACCACCCGTTTCCTTCTCTGGCTAGACGAACCACTTCCTCCCACTCTTTTGCCGTCCACCTAGGCTACACCTACCAGAATTTTATCTCATGTTCTACAGACATGATGAAATTACCCGCGAACAAAGTTTATGTTCTTATATCTAATTTTTTTGTCGTTGCAAGCTGTGTCGAGAAACTGTTTCGAAATAAGATGGATCGTACGTCATAGTAAACAACTTCCACCTCCGCCTCTCGTTCTTATTGTTAGTAAAGAACGTTTTCAAATCTTCAAAAATAGAATCAATGACCATGAAATATCTTCTTTCCCGGACATACCCATCCAATAGCATTCTAACATTCTGTGTGATGTCACAGAGATTTCATTCTTGTCAAAAGCACATAAAAGAAATTTTGTAGTATAGACATAGTAGACAGATATATGAAGCACATAAGGATTGAAAAATATCAACGTTCGTTCGAGCCCTCCACGGTGATGACTCTAGAACCACCTGTCCGATTTGGATCGAACTGTTGCATGTGAACTGTGATCAGTTTTAGCCATAAATCGGATCTTTCACGTAGTCAAAATATTCTAACAAACGTGCAAATGCTTGCAATTTATTTTTGTGTTCCCATCGCTTAAGGCGCCCCATACGTGTAGATCACGAGGATGATAAAACGTAGGTAGCTATACAGGTTGCGCAGCGGGTATTTAAAAGGATGCGATAATTACCGTTCACGAGACACAGAGGAAAAACATCGATAGCTATCTATTACAATACATACGGGAAAGAAAAAAATAATAATAACAAATCGAAATGATCAAAAATATTATAATTGTTGGCATCTCTGTGACCACAGAACGAATTATAATTGTGACGATTGCTTATAACGAAGAAGGCTGAATTTAATTAGTGATGATAATTGCTACGATTTCCGTATCACAGAAATAATGAAGAGATATGAATAAAAAAGAATCAGATGATTGGGATTCGTGAGCATTGTGTAAATATTGGAATAATAATTTAATCGACGACGAAGAGCAGCTCTACCACTGCGACGCTTGCACTGAAAAAAATAGATAGCTGCAGTCACCATATTCTGCTGAGCCGCCGCATCCGAGATGGTTGTGGTCCGCATCCCAGTAGTATTGTGAGCCGCACTATTTTGGATAGGCGCGGCAAGTATCTATCAGTTAGCTGGCGGTAGATAGGGACGGTGGCTATCCGACATACTCATGCTACCTATGCAATAGATAGGGCGTGCAAATATCCCGGTATTTTAGTAAACCAGATCTAATATTTTTAAATTCTCGCGATTTATTGAATATTCAAGTTATAAATCTGTATATTTCTATCAAAAGGGTATAGCCGAATAAGGGGGCAAAAAGTGCCCTTTCACCAAATAAACGACGGACTTCATTTTCAGTTGGGCCTTGGTAAAAAAGGTATTCATGCCAAATTTTAGCCTTCTACCTCTTCTGTCGCGGTAGTTATGGCGAAAAAACGTGATTTTCGCGTTTTTTTTATATCATTGCTAATTCATCGTATAGACCTTCACCAAAATTCATGGCCATGTATTAACATGTAAAAAATGTAGAGAAAAATGTTCAGAGGGTCGGCACTGCGGATCCGATCTTTAAAAAATTCCGAAAGATTTAAATACGGTGTTCTCAGTGGATTTTCGCGAGGCACTAAGTTCCAATAATTTTTTTTTACAAATGTCGATCACTTCCGTCCAATTTCTCATATTAGCCTTCGCTTCACTTCTGGTGCGTCATGCTGAAAAAAAATGAAGAAACCTTTGGGGATTTAAAAAAAATCTGATTTCGTACCCAAGGAAGTGTAAAACATCTTTTCGCCTGTATTTTGATCACCTTCTTCTGTACGAATTTTTTCAAGCCAATAGTTAGGGATTTATGGGCTATACCTTTCGCGTCAAGAGTTGGGAAGAGCAAGAAACTGTTGAAAAAAATTTGGAAAACTTCAAAAACTAGAAGAAAAATGAATGGTACCCATACAGCAAAGCAATGTTGCAGCAATGTTGCATATGGCCCATTACCATTAGCAACATTGCTGCAACATTGCTTTGCTGTATGGGTAGTGAATATGCACGTGAAGGGATATTCCTCTACTTTATTGAAATTAAGAGGGTACATACACCTCAAAATGTCGAGAAAGTCACAACTGCCAAATTCACACAATTCTGGGAACACATTTCTTTTTGTCTACGATGCACGAAATGAAATCTATCGGTGGATCGATTCAAGTTTTTCTGGACTTAAACTATTCAGTAAAGATGCCTTTTCAAAATGAACAGAGAACTTTTTGATCCGATCAAAATTGTAGCAGGGGCCCTATTCTACAAATTCTTTCACGCGTATCACTGGTGAAAGAGCCGAATTTCCGTTTAAACCTGCTCTCTGATTGGCCCAAATGCCTCTATCACGCTTTGTCACCGGGTGGATTTCAGAATAAGGCCCCAGATACTCATATAATTTTTTAGATGAAAATAGTGTTTTTCTGTCTTCATACGTTACTTTTCATTATAATAACTCGAGTAAAAATAAAGTTATGAAAAAGTTCTTCGTTCAAATTAAAAAGGCTTCTTTACTGAACGGTTTGAGACCAGAAAAACTAAAATCGATCCACCGGTATATTTTATTCTTTACATCATAGATAGAGATACATTTTTTTCTAAAGTCATGAGAAAGCCATTCCAATAGTCTCAAGAATGACTTCCGGTGGTTTTGACTTTTCTTAAATGTTAAGGTGTATGTTCCCCCTTAAGGGGTCTGGCCACCCTGGCCGCACAAAAAATGGGCTTATTCTAAGAAAATTTGTAAACTCGATAATATTCAACGGAATTTTTGCACACATGCTAGTTTATAGCTTGATGAACATCTCATAATTTTCGTAAAAAAATATTCAGGCTTCGCAGTAGTTGCCGTGAAGGTACACGCACGTAGCTTGCAGCCAATAAATCTCCGGAACGGGTCATCTTAAAAAAAATATATATATTAGCTTATTATTGAAGGGTGTGACTAAAATGTAGCGTAGGATTTTTTTTCCGATCACTACAAAAAATGTTATGAAGAAAAAAAAATTCGTGAGCTTTTTTTTATTCATCATAAAATTTTTTGTGCAGTTTTACGTGCTGACTCTGAAAAGATTGCCGTGATGATAAACTCCGACGCCTACTACGATAAGTAAGCTCCACTGAAAGTATTGGCTTGAAAAAATTCGTACAGAAGAAGGTGATCAAAATACAGGCGAAAAGATGTTTTACACTTCCTTGGGTACGAAATCAGATTTTCAAAAAATTCCCAAAGGTTTCTTAATTTTTTTTCAGCATGACGCACCAGAAGTGAAGCGAAGGCTAATATGAGAAATTGGACGGAAGTAATCGACATTTGTAAAAAAAAATTATTGGAACTTAGTGCCTCGCGAAAATCCAGTGAGAACACCGTATTTCAATCTTTCGGAATTTTTTAAAGACCGGATCCGCAGTGCCGAACCTCTGAACATTTTTCTCTACATTTCTTACATGTTAATACATGGCCATGAATTTTGGTGAAGGTCTATACGATGAATTAGCAAAGATAGAAAAAAAACCGCGAAAATCACGTTTTTTCGCCAGAACTACCGCGACAGAAGAGGTAGAAGGCTAAAATTTGGCATGAATACCTTTTTTACCAAGGCCCAACTGAAAATGAAGTCCGTCGTCTATTTGGTGAAAGGGCACTTTTTGCCCCCTTATTCGGCTATACCCTTTGAAATAATTAATTGTAAATATCAATTATATTTACAAATAAGATTAGATAATTCAAATTATATTCTGTATATTATAAAAATTACATTTCAAAATAAAAGTCGTAATTTGAAACAATTTGAAACGACTTTCAATCAATATGATTCTCGGGATATTGAAAAAAAATTGCAACTTAAATTGACGCCCAAGGGTTACTCCGAGAGCCCACGACACTAGGTATACCACGAACGGGAGGCCGTTTCAAAATGATATGACGTAATTCAGCATGACCCGCCCGACATGGAATCGAAACTGTGCCGGGTTGAATCCTGACCCGATTAGCCGTAATTAATAAAAATTCGTGCTTTGTTTTGGTAATGTCTACCACTTTGAGGCGGCCACAAAAAACTTGTTTCGGATAATTTTTGGCAACAAGCACTGTCGGGAACAATCACTGTGCCACCCCCATATCTGACCCTAACCCCGGCACAGTTAATTCGAAGGGGTTCAAAAAAACAGTTAACTACCTTTTCACGGAGGCCAAAAAAAACCTTAACAAAAATTGAAGATTAGGATTAGCTTTCAACGAAAATTCAACTGTGCCAGCTTTCCTCTTGACCCTAACCCTCGGCACAGCGAGTCAAACCCGGCCTTGCTCCGAGCGTCCTTCTCTCGCACCGCTCGTGACATAGCCAATCCAACGCTGTTTTTTCAGCAAAATCATTTGGTTTTCAACACAGCATTATTATTGAATGCATGTGGCACTGCCAGCAATGTTCGTAAATGAGTTTCGAGCCGTCTGATTATATAAAAATTAGTTGTTTTATTTTTTCTCCATCCTTTCAACGGGGAAAAAAAAGACTTTCTGCGTATGAACACGAAGAAATTGTTGTTAGAGACTTCCATAAATAAATTTGTATGTAAAAAAATGTTCCTACGTTTTCATCTGAAAAGAGAATGCGTTAATAACGGTTCATCTCGTTCAAAAATAGTTAGGACGTTTTTAAAATGTATTACAGTGAAATTTCCCAATAGTGGACATCTTTGGCACCGGATATCTTATCCGGTATTGAGAAGTGTCCGTTATTCAGGAAATGGCTAATTTTATATTACACGAATAAATTTTGGGAGTGGTACTTGGCGGGCTTTTATAGCAATGTATTAGACTGTCACGTAAACATGTAACCTAATTTCACTTGCCCACACCTGGCCCGCAAAGTACCACGGATAAAATTTTGTTTAAAATTTTTCTTTTCAAATTTTTCTTTTCAAAACTTTGTTCTACAATTTTTTTTCACAAATTTATGTGTTCGTATTTTTTTTCTACAATTTTATCGGTTGGTCACTTTTTGCTCCTAATTTTTATGACATCACAAATTATTTAAAAAACCAATCGAGTGAGCGAGCGCAGCGAGCGAACGAGCACAACGCCATGTAGTAGGATTTCATTCGTATTCTGTTGTACTTGGCAGTTACATCTGATTTCAATCCTTTTTTAGAGATGTTTATGAAGGAAGACTTTTTGTGGTAGTCGAATTTTTGGAGGAAGACTTTTTGTGGAAGACAATTTTTGGAGGAAGACTTTTTGTGGAAGACTATTTTTTGGAGGAAAACTTTTTGTGGAAGATAATTTTTTGGAGGAAGATTTTAATGTACTTGGCGAAGGTTTTTGCACCAGAGGTGCTTTTTTGGGGTAAGGATTATCAGCATCAGCTGTTTATGATATATCACTCATTTAATTGAGATAGTTTCATAGTTTGTAGTTTTCTAGTTTCCATTATCTATATTCTTCATAATATTACGTATTTCTATGCCAACCGTGCGCTCCAGCCGTAGTCGAAATGCGAGGAAGAGGAGGGTGTCCGTACAGACTATCTCCGAATCCTCAATCACCGGCTTGGACCACGGAAAAACCAAACTTAGTCTCTTTAGACTATACGACACGAACGTCTCCCCATGAGGGATTCGTGTCGAGAACCTGCGATCCGGCTTCGGTCGGGGAGGTTTGCAATATTGCCAAAAGAAATACACCAGTTTTACATAAAACTTGAAAACACACGAAGATGCCTCAGTGAAATCACAGCGTGATATCGCAGTGTTACGAATCTAGCCAGTGCGCTAGCTAGCTGGGTACATCCAAAACTTGCATTTGATTCCCGGAGAGAAGTTTTAAAAATCAGCTTGTTTTATCTGTGAAAAAAGGGTTACAATTCAAAATGTGTCGAGGGGCGAATTTCTGGCTTTAAATAGGTCAAGATCTCCTTTGAGTTTGTGAAGTTGAAGTAACCCTCTCAGAAGTTAAAGTAACCCTCTCAATTACCATCATGGGAAGTGAAGAAGTTTATTTTTCCACATTAGGTTGTGAAGAGAGGGATTCTATCGAGTGAGGAACACAACGAGGTATTATTCACCTAAGGGTCGTTTTGCGAACGGTATATTTCTGTGACAAGCGATGCCCTGGCGCTCTTACTGGCTTCTCTCTTCGTTTGCCGAGCCAACCACTACTTAAAACCGGTAAGTGGTCTGTACCGCTCGCCTGGCAATTGTCTTAGCCCTCGGTTTTCTCTGGTAGGTATACACCGACCCCTACTCCTCTTTACAGCTTCTGGAAATCCCTAATGCATCGCACCCTCTGCTTACCCCGGTCCTCCTCCCTTGCTCTCATCGCCACTCCTTCCTTCATCCATGTCTTGCTTGGCACTCAGACATTCTCTGGTCCTCTCAAATTTGGTCCAGAATTCTCGGTAAGCAAACGTTTTCCGGGGTGCTGCGCACGCAGAGCTAGCAAAGCGATTCGTATTTACCTGAACCATATTCCTTCCACAAACAATAAACGTAAGGGTCTTGCCGTGAGCTTGCGGATCGGGACCGCCGGGAGTAAAAATCTGGAGCTTGGATATTCCGAGACCCTATTGTCTACGTTTTTCTTTCTACATTACCGGTGGTACCTTTTTCATAGGAGTATAAAGAGGCAGTAAATAAAATCATCGAAAGTTACGGTTTCTGCCACCGTACGATTCGTTCTGCTTGATCTTGGTTTACGAGGAAACCTTGCCGCAACTTTTCTGTTTTTCTTCTTCTTCTTTTCGGAAGACGAGGGAGAAACTAGGGAAGGGAATTTTTTTTCCGCTTTCTCTGGAACCAGCCCCAACAGATTTGAGGGATAATGAGAGAGAGTTCTCAGAATTCTGTATGAAATCCTTGATTTTGTTTGTCTCCTTCTTGAATTTCTCCTCCTGCATAATTGAATCCTCCAAGTTTCCGGAAAGTTCTGGTTTGTCTTGGAAAAAAGTTTCGTCTGATTTTTATGTCGAAAGTCCTCGATTTTTTATATCAATATTTTCTTTCAATAATATCGTGGATTCTTCAGGGATTTTCGATAAGTGGGGCGCCGAATTATTGACTTATATAATGTGCGTAGCGGATTTGGCCTGATTTTTCAGCAATATTATATAAATTTAAATTTCTTAACGTTTAAATTAAAATTTAAAAACGTAGCCGAGAAATGTTATTACGCTAAATGGATTAATTGGCCAATGAAATTAGAGGGAGCTGTGCGGGTACAACATTCGGAATCGTTGACTCTCGCCGTGAGTCACGCTTACGTCTAATTTATTAAATTGAATTCCTCTTATCCGGGACCGGATGAGAATTTAAACCCCCCCGCTATCGACACTACCGTGGCCCATCAAATTTGCCCACTGACAAATTTTCTCATCTCAGCAATATGATTGACGTTATCGATCCCTTTCTTTCCCTCAACTGCCGATTGTACTAATTCAAGTCATATACGGTACGTCCCAGCGCAGTAGCGCAGTCGAGTACCGGTCAGCCAAGTAGTGACTTTCAATGAAACAGAGGTCGCTACCACTCCGATCCGTACGGTTCCTCAGTTCCAGGGGCTGACTAGTGCTCGTGGTACCTCCACCAATCACGAGACCCCTCGACAAGTGGTACAACCCGCGGTGTGGTCAGGCGGTGAGTACCACCGGGTTGTACGTATTGTACGCTGCTAGAATGGATGTAGACAAGGTGGAGGCGAAACTTTATACGTAGTTTGTATCGGTGTGTGAATTTCAAGGGGTCGTGGAAGTTTATATCCTCAAAATGTTTCACTCGGACAATTCGGTCTGATATAATTGATACTCAACGTCGCTCAGGATCGACGCAGGTGCCACTGCAGTCGCTCGACGTTTAGCCGGTAACCGAAGTAATTCAATTACGTCACGATGGATACAACTGGTCTGGGTGGTAAACTCGTATCGAATTACTTTGTGTTTGAGTCATAGGGTTTAACCGAAAGTTCATGGTTCTCGTCTGCAGGGAATCGATGTAACTATAAGATCCAATCCAATTATGTACAAATATAATGCTGATTAATAATCCCGGGTACGGATTTGTGCGAGTAATAACCAGCCATTACTCTTCTTATAATAACCAAATACGCCTCATCGAGAAACGGCGTCTGCGCTACCTACACGAGCGATTGATGCGCTAAATTTGTGGCACTCTGAGGCCAAGTATTTAGCCCTCATAAGAGCCGTAGGGGTGAAATTAAGCCGCGCAACCATTACGCACGCGCATCTCATACCCTCGGGGGAGAGGAACGACCGACACGAGCCAGGCTTAGCGGGGCGAACCGAGTCCTGTCTGAGGGTAGGTATACGCACAGGGACGGTGGCACATAGTGAGTTGAAGTGATTGAGTAAATCAAGGAGGCACTTAGCATGCCTGAAATTCCGGGGCCACGTGACCCCTCCGGCTCCCATCCTTACCCCTATCTTACGCAACCCCGGTTCCTACGCGATATCTTCGAACTTCTCTCGCGGCTATTCCTCTTCCCCGTATATTCAACACCCAGGTGAAACCTTTGAGAATTACCTGCATCCGCCAGTATTACTAGTTTGTAGAGCCGTGCTATTTGGCTGGTTATTACAGCACCGTAAAGAAGGAGAATCACTCAGCTAAGCTATACGGGTTGCTAGAGTGTTTGAATTTGCTCTTCATATTTCACACGGACTGTATTATCAAAGTCGAGGATGATTAATTGATTGAATTAAATTCGCGGTAAGGTATATACTGTGGGGCGCTTTGAGAGCGAACCCGAGATGGGAATGCGGGTGGAAGATTCAGACACAATCGACAATTGATTGTATCTCGCCTTTTTCCCGCCTTTTTTTCATTACCTTTCCTTTTTTTTATTCCCGTTGAGTTTCAGCAAAGGTGCCAAGGGAACGCAATCTCTGGTTGCAATAAACGGGGGTTCGTTCGCAATTTTTATTCCAATGGATTTACCGCCAGTGGTGAGCGTGAAACGACCTGAATCGATTCCTTGTCCATCGTGTTTGAGATTGACTAGAAATCAGTGGAACGGAACTCGCGAAGCGAGGGGTCGGTGCGAGTGAAAATGAAACCTAATCGCTTTATGAGAGGAACATCTTCGCCTTAGACACGGAGGTAAACAGGGTCTCCGGTTTCTTGTCCACTTCCTTATCCCTTGCACAGAAGCCCAAAGCGTTCGCACAAGCCCCCAAAGTGCCGACTTTTACCGAGGAGTGTTAATAAAGTTTTGCAAATGACCACTCCGAGTGCACCAAATAGACCCGTCACTATTTAAATTTCTACATCACTGAATTCTTCGTTCAATAAGCTTTCTGCAAGTAGTTGCATTTTCATCTCCATATTTATTAGTTCATATTTATCACCATTATTCTTTCATAGGCATCTACTTGGCAGTAGCGTCCGATTTCATAGCTCTTCCAGCCAAAATCATCTTTGTAGATCAATATATTTTTATAGAGAGACTTTCTAATTGGTTAACATACTCTTGTGGGTGATTACCAAATTAATATACTTGGCGAGAGCTTTTTGCACCAGGGGTATGATATTTTCAATCAGGAATATCCCTCATCTATACTCTGATGTCTAACACGAATATTTATAGGTACTAAGAAACGATTTTTCAAGAAAGATTGAATCCCCCACGATCGGCTGGGTCTCAAAAATTTAGTTTTTGGATGTAAAATACCTGTGTTTTGTTTGGAGAGGATCGGAAGATGTATTCTAATCGGAGTTTGAGAAATTCATCACAAGAAAATGGTTAGAACACAAAAATTTGAAAAATGCACAGATGCTCCTGTGCTATAGACCTACATCGTATAATACTCCGTATGCATATACACAATTTGACCATATACATACGTATGTATATGTATATACATACGTATGTATATGGTCAAATTGTTTTCAGGACGATATCTCGAGAATGAGTGCGCCGATTCCGACGAAATTCGGCTCAATCAACGCGGTTTTCCCAAACTTAGATCTGATTCGATTTTGGTTTTGATCGGTTTAGTACTTTACGAATTATTTAAATAACAAAATTCTGAAAAATAAAATAAAAATTATTATATTTTGACAATGGATTGGCGGATTTGGATGAAATTTGGTAGGACATGGTTTTGTGGTTCGCTGATCGCGAGTCAATTTTGCAAACTTCATGATAGCAAATCCAATTTCCTAGGGAAAAAACCGAGGAAAAAACTGAAAAATTAGAAATTCCAGAAAAAATGGTACACGAAGCTTTTTTTACCACTGATAAAGAATCTGAGGTCAGATCTGCAATATCCAAAATATCTAATGCACTTAGCTGAAAACAAAATGAATACCGGCAAGTGCGAAAGCTGGCTGATAGTCAGCCCAAAGCCGCTCGTTTACACTGTTCAGAAAAAGTCCACTTTACGCACGCTACACAGGCATTGTAAGTCAAACTTTTTGATAGGCTTCACAACACAAAGTGTTATGAAGTAGGTGTTGATAGTAGTAAGCGTAATGTCAAGTTGATTGCGTACCTTAATTACGCACCAAGTGCCATTAACGCCTGGATTTATACTAATGTAACGCACGCATGTTAGTTTGCAGAAGGACACAGACCCACAGCTGCCTGTACGTGAGTTTCAAGCTCACCTCACCAGGATACAAGTTTTCTACGCGTTAATTCCTAGCAGTTTATCTTCCGGTGGTGTGGAGGCTTTGAATCTGGAAACAAAAATGTTCTGAACCCCTTTAATCTTCAGTTGAGTTATAGTTGTAATAAAAAAATAAATTAAAAAAAAAAACTATATCCCCCGCTGATATTGGCGAGAGACTTTTTCGACCGTCTGCTTTAAAGATGGTACGCCTGTTTTTGCTTCCTCGTCCATGCCCCTCATTTGTTCGCAATCTCGCGTGCTCATTAGCCGTGGCGGTTTTTTTTCTAACCCTGCAAACCCGCCATCTCACTCTACCTATCGCCCGTTCCCCCCTCGGGCAGCCTTCGCCAGTTTCACTTCGCTCATTGAGTCTCTCTCTCTCTCTCGCTTACACTATAGTGACGTATCTACTCTGTTCTATCCATCTATTATCCATCCTGAATCAAGAAAACTACAGATCCCATTAGGCATCATTGTCACACCTCACGAAACTGGGAGGGAGTCCAAACTGCCCAGTCTAGACGGTCTGTGACCGAAAAAGACAAAGGAGATTCAAACACCGACGAGTAGGATTTTTAGTTTCATCGTGTACGTAGATACTTCGAAAAAAAATTATTCCTCTGCTGTATCCGGCACCACTCGTTAGCAGCAGTCGCTGTTTTGAAATCCTTTATTATTCCCTTCCTGTTTCCGGCTCGCCCAAGCCTTTTGCCACTTCACTCACTCTTCACTCTTCACTCTACTTCCCTCAGTATATTCGAGGGCACTTGAAAATCCCACCACCAACTACCGACTTCTACCTGGACAGAGATATGTATAGTGTGCTTACATCCTGCCAAGATCAATGTTCTTGTGATGTCGGTGTGCACCAGCTGCCTTCCTCCATCAGGGTTATTTCATACCGTGATATGCATGTGTAGCTATGGAGCAACGTGCTTTGAAATCCAAGTACTCGTAGTTGAAGGAGTCCTGGGGATTCCGGCTTCAAGGGCAGAAGGTGCTGTGACATTAATGCCTGATATTCCGACGTTTAGTGTCTCAGGAGACCAGAGTACCACTCCAGTGCAGGGGTACCGGTTTATGATCATACCGTATAACGTTAACTATCACCATTTTACGACCACTGGCCTATGCCTAATACTCGTTTTGGGTTAGTTACTATACAGCATTGTATTGGGCGCGTTGCACGTCCACTGATTTGCTTCATGTTTTGTGGCATGTCATCTTGATTTTATCTTGACTCCATTTTAACTGCGGATTGAGGGGAACGTTTGGTGCATTTTCTTGCTATGGGAAAACCGGTCATAGAGGGTTAATGACTTTTTTTAGCTTCATTTGCGATTGCAAAAGACCCTCTATGACGGACAAAAATTAAATAAAATCTATGACCATTTCACAGATTCTATCTTTCTATCTTTTGAGTAGATGGAACTCAACGTCTAAGAATGTTGCACGTCTGCCGTTGGAATATCAGAACTGGTAGTTTCTTGACGACAGTTTGAAGCTATCAGTTTCATGGGAAATTACATCAAGCTTTTAGGTAGTGTTTTGTATAACTTACCGTGAGTTCAACTCAGACGTTCTTTGGGCTAGGAAGAGTGAGTGAGAGGGTGCATAAAATGACACAATAGGTTTCGCGGTAAAAGACTAGGCTTGCCTCGGCATAAAAACCCTCACGGAGTAGAGGGAAAAGCCGAAGCAAGGCAAGGATTTATTTAACAAGGCAAAATATGATACAGAAAAGTGTGAAATATAGAAGGTATAGAAAAACAATACAAGCCCGGTCTCAGGCGCGCTCCTTAATACACAAAATGAATGCAGAGTAATCACCAAACACACAAACCAAATCTGGAACCTATACGCCGCAACTTCCAACGGTCACGTGGAAGGGGGTAAACGGGGAGCGTCCAAAATGGCCCTCTGCCTCGCAAATAGTGGCCCCGACGTCTCGGAGGAACCCACTGAGATGCACGGGCAACGCACTCGTTGCCGCGTTGACGCTCGCCCTGAGACTGGCACCCCGAATCACCGGAAGGTGGCCGACGTCTCCACAATCAATCCAATCCTCAACTAACCTGCAATCTGAAAGGAAACACAAACCGACGCGCAGCTGCCTAGACGTACGCGGCCGCGCAACGGCGAGAACAACGAAACAAAACACGGTTGAAAACCTACACGCTACGATTCGCGACGCACCCGGAGACGAAAACCACTGATAAGAAAATATTAGCACACGACGCAACAATAAGGCAAGAAAAGAAGCTAGTGCACGAACAACGCGCGGGTTGTGACAAAGTTTAGATACGTCCTACCTATTCGAGCGCTCGAGCCTAACTGACTAACGCTGTCCCCCCCCCCTAACATGGCGGACCGACGCCGCGCCACGCAGTCGCGCGCGTATCCCACAGGCCCCTCTTAGTCCACTAGCGCCATCCTACGGTCGAAGCCCTACAACATCGCGAGGCCCGAACGGCCCGCGATATTCGAGCGCGAACAGGTAGCTTCGGCCAGATTATATCCTCTATATTTCCTCTTCCTGTGTTTTATCCGTATCCGTATACGAACACCAAGCAACAAATCATCGGGGGGTTGTTGGCATTTGGTAAATTGATGAAGGTGTGTCAGTAAATTGAAAAGTTGACCAGCTGTCCAGCTGTCCAACCGCAAACAGTAGTTCAGTGTAGACTTTGCGGTGCTTTTACCCCGTCTAATTTCCCCCGTGATGATGCAAAAAGCTTTTAGTCGCTATGAAAATATTAGCCGAACAAATGCTTTCCACGTACGAGACTGGGTGTATACGAGGCCTGTTGGCTCCGTACAGGCTACACGCAAACGTTCAGTTCAATGGTTCTGACTCGCAAAATTCCCTCGATACGAATCGGTAATTAGTACTTCTACCTGCCGGCATGTATAAATGTTCTCGAATGGTTACAGCCGGTGATTACAGAAAACATGTTAGCTTTGCACAGTACAACTCAAAGTAACGTTTTTTTTTCAATTTTTCACTGTTACCTAGACACGCACTTCTCTAATGGAAACACAGCATCGAACGGCCTACGTACTTGTCAGCCACATATTCTGGAAAAATTGTCACCTCTCCATTCAAATTCGTTATACAAAACGTCAGAGGTTCTGTTTCTTCAAATTTTGTTTGTCACGTAAAAACTAGTCAGTTGTCAAGGTTTTTGGGGCTCAACTACGCCGACTGATGCTGATTGATCGCTAATCATGCCATTCAACTCAGTTACTCCTCGGTGTCGGCAGTCATGCGCTCAACTCAGTCGTGAGGCGATGGCTATGGCCATTATTTCAGCACCCTTCAATTGATTCATACTCACCTGCACTTAAACCTTTTAGTTACCCCTCGTAAAGCTAACGTAATTCTTTCCGACACATTCGAATTTAATTTACTCGCTAGCTGCCGGGTTGAACAGTGCTTTTCGTTCAACAGCCTTGGCGCATATCACGCATAGAATTATCATGCACCGCCATTTTAACAGTAGGAATGTTTGCATTCTTAATTTTCTACTCAATTCGAAACTGAATGGAAAGAAAGTGAACATGCAGTAGTTCTTGGAATACATTCCATCTGTCAGAATATAAACATCGAACATAAGTGTGAAGTATACCTGGTTTGGAGTGACGTAGAAAACAAGCTAACGCCGCGAAATTCTGATATTCAGAGCTCCCCTTCTTGATCCTTGCTAAAAAGTAATTAACATCCGAGGTTAAATATAACTTGACGGTTACTCATCCGGCTGTGCCGGATGTCAAAAATGTTTCAAACTCGTCTAACTGTGGCGAAAACTTCCTAGGGAGGAGCTCTTGGGAGAGAGAAATAAAATTCAGAAAGGAATGATTTTCCAATGCTATAGAATCGTCATCTCATGCATGTTGTACTTCACATCTGATTTTCAAGATCCTATCGATACGAGAAAAAGGTAAATTGAAACTAGCCGAATTTTGTACGGAAATTCAGGCACCGAATCATCGCAGGTTCCGTTCTGAAATTATCCTCAAATAAAGATGTTATATTGCACTAAATTGAGCGGCATGGTTGCTGTTTTCTTGGCATCAGGGCTATCCATTCTCGAAGGATCCGAAGCTAATGGCTCGTGTGTCGTGACGCGCGACGGCTTAAGCCGCGCAATTTGTTAATGGCGATAATTTAGCAAAGCGGTTTAAATTTATATGTACTACTTCAGTACCTATCTGTACATTCCTACACGTCGAGGGGGAAACCTGGCCTGGAACAAAATCATCAGAAACTTGAACCTGGACCGATTCATGCCTTTTATTGCTTTCGGTACGACAGGGGAAACACGCCAACTTATCATGGACACTGTTAACCTACTGCTCGATTACACGAAAAAAACCTTACCAGTTACCAATCCGTCACTCGAGAATAAATGGTCGAGCAATTTTCACTTAAAAGTGAAGTTTTGATCTCAAACCTAAAAGTGAAGTTCGCGGAGCGGATGTGAGAGAACTCTGAGCGGTCTACGTAAAGAAGTCGAACGGTTGCGGAACGAATGAAAAAATATCGTAAACGGAAAAGTGAAGTTAGGGATTTTGTTGAAGTTAAAAGAAAAAGTGTAAGACGTAGAACGAGCAAAACTACATCGGGAGCGAATGCGTGAGAACTCTCGCAGTCAACAAAAAGACAAAAAAGCTAAAACTAACGCGAAGCGAAAACGTTTGAGTAGGTTTAGACAAAAAAATTCAAACGTTCAGGTTCAGTAACAAACATCAGAGGATTCAGATTCGGAAGGGGAAATTCAGCACATTCAGGTTCAACAATTAGCATCAGAGAATTCAGAATCGGAAGAGAAAGTTTAGCAAGAAAAAACGTCACCGTTTGGATCCGATGTAACGACTCTGGTTGCTCGGGCCAAAGCTGAGTCTGCTGTATTCCGTCAGTTTGAGAAACACATAAATTCAAAATTTTTCACCGACAACCTTCAAGATTACTGCAAAGTGTCCAGCGGATTTGGTGGCGGAGTCAACTGCGACCCCCAAAGTCTGTCAGAAAGAAGAGTGTTTCTGAATTGTTGCAGGCAACCGGATATGATCTTCATAGCCCACAATTCCGTTTGTGTGCAAAATGCACAAAGACGATAAAACAGGGGACATTTCCAATGCCTTGGATGCTTGCGTTACACGCAAGATCTGTAGATTTATTTCAGTATTTTGGGTTCGAAATCTGACATCCAATCAGTTTTCTCAATCAACTCTCCTTCTGAAAAGTTCTAACTCCAGAATTGCTGGTCTCAAACTTTGGGAACTTTTTTTTCTACCTTTGAGATGGGAAAGCGTCACCCCGTCTGCCACCAAACTTCCTGAAGTTTGAGCAAGTTTTCTTTTCTTCAAATTTTTATTTTCAACTGATTCAAAAAGTAATTTTTCAGTTTTCAGAACGATAAAATTCGTGTATCACGGAAGTCTTGGTACTTCGACTCTAATGTTGTCAAAAATTACAAAACCAAAACAGCAGAGAAAACGAGTTACCGTATGTATTCATAGTCCTCCACAAAGTTCGTTCAAGGCTAATAAATTTAAATTGTAATCAACTGCAAAGTTCGAAGACCCAGGTGTCCCATACATTGGTAGGTGAAGTCCCTCCGGCAGTGGGTCTAATGTATAACCGTATGAACGAGACGTAACTCCGTACATATACCGACACTGTACACATCCTCGAACACAGGGACGGGACAAATGTTCCCTGGAAGCTTTATCCAATATGGGACTTGTGCCTTAGGGAGTCATTTTGTGGCTACTATAACTTAACGCCGCTATTATAACAGACGGGATAAGCCGAATATACGCGATGCTTCGTTCAACCCATTACCCCATTTTCCATTCACCCCCTAGGACACCGTTCTAAAATAATACAATGGCCGAAGTAAAAGGTGCAAAGTGAACGCAACCCAAAATTACCAACACCGCTCGCAATCATCATCATCGTTTTCTGAGCCATTGTGCATGAGAAGATTCAGCCATGTACAAGAGCCTGAATTTATGACATGTACCCAGCTCCTCCGTATCAAAATCCTTTGTTTCATTTCGAAGGCAAATGTCATAACAAAGTATGCTTTATGGGATCGTTGGCCACTGAATAAAGTAGGAACAATGTGTAGCCATGCAATTTATTTAACTTAATTAGTACGAAGGATGGACGCTGGTTACACGTACAGTAAGAGTATCACAGAAAGTATTCTATACTCCCTCTCGTATAAACGTATTAGCATGATGAATGCCGAGAGTATCTTTAGGCTGTCTGTTTGGCAGAGAGTTCTCATGCTTCAAAGTTCAAGCCAAGATTACTGGACTAATGCGTTGGTGTTGGTACAATACGTCGTCTGGCTTCTAAGCTTCAAGACTCGATAGACTTGCGTCAGTAGCACGGGGAAGAGGCCAAGAAAATTCTTCTGCCAAGAAAACCACACCGGCTTACGCAATACTTCCAGCGGGCAATGTCGGGATGCCTTCTCTTTATGCCAACGCTGATTTAGGTACGTTCCTGAACCATTTTTCTTGCTTCATGGTGACAGGCAAATTACGCACACGGACACAAATAGCTAGGACAATTTGGTCCCTGTCTACACCATGACGATGAGTTGCAAGTCCGATAACATATTCCTTCTGAAGATGTGCCATGGTATCTTGGTTGTTCAGAAAATCAAAATTGATAAAAATTCAAATGAGCGCAAGCACTGTCAGATTGCTGTCACTTCACAAATGGATGAATAATATGGTGGTATCAACACTGACTAACAATGGTGGCTTTTTATGTAGGTTGGGAGGATGGCAAGTGTGCCAGAATGTAGAGAAACGCTCGAAGTTTGCATCATGTGTTTATCGATCCGGAACACGATTCGTTGTCAAGTTTCAGTTTCATAGGTCATTTTTCCTAGGGGTTATTAATCAAAGGTACGTTTCTATACACTGACGCTTATGGCTTTGTACGTGACGGATATATCGAGAAATATTATTCATTTTTGAACACAGGTGAGAAAAGATATAGATCTCTATAAAAATACTTAGTTGATCAGACTGCCCATGTGCCAGCCTTTGAACTTGGGCATTTCATGTCAACTCGACCAATTATTTTCCCTCGCCATTTTTGATTCTCTTTACGGTTTCCCATATGATTCTTCGATCTCATTTTTTTTTTCATTCTCAAAAATCTCATTCTTCATTCCGATCATTTTGACACCCGTTCAACAATGGGCCGAAATTACTTTCTATTTTTTTTCCAGTGTTTTAAACATGTTGAACGATCAAAACACCATGCTGCGACGTTATGAAAATTCTCAAAAAATTGCCAAAAATTCTGTGGTGAGTTCTGAAATTTTTGAACATTTTTTTAGAATTTTCCTAACGTCGCTGCATGGCGGTTTGTTTGTCCAAAATGTTCAAACCGCTAAAAAAACGAACGAAAATTCGGCCCATCACGAGACGGGTGTCAAAATGATCGGAATGAAAAATAAGATTTTTGAGAATTTTTTTAGATTAAAAAAATAAATAAATCTAATTTTAGTTTAGGATGAATAATCATAAAAAAATAACGGTTGGCGGAAAAAATCTGACAAAATTCAGGAGTGTTTTTTTGACATCTAAAAATTATAAAGGAAATTGTAACGCGAATAAAAAATGGTGAGGGAAAATCAATAGTCGAGTTGACATGGAATGCTCCATATACATATACGTATGGTATGGCGTTTTGAACGCAGATTCACACGTCGCCGTCGAACAAAGGAACATAAAATCTGTTCACAAAATGATAAATAAGAAAATACAATACACTTGACTCCGTATAGATTATTACACAACAAGCAAAACAACTAGTTCTTCTTCATAATAAAGTGGATGACCAGTTGTATAAACGTAGGCTTACCCCTCGCACAGCGTAGGTATCCCTAATTCAGCGGGGAAGCCAACCTCCTTGAAGTAAGTTTAGTCAATTATGACATCGCAACATGGCGTGCGAAGGAGACCGTTTCAAACACCACTGGATTTTAATAGTATATTATGCTACAAGGGAGGGAAGATCGAGGTTTGCTGCCCTCGCTGCACTCGCTTCGCTCGTGCCTCGGGCAGCAAACCTCGCACTCGGCGAAAATCGCGCTCTTTCCTCCCTTGTAGCATAATATACTATTTTAAGAATGATGTAAAAATAGTAGAAAACCTTATTTCACCCGGATAAGGGATGCAGGGTAAAGTCGTTCTATTGAAAGATGACGACTGTTGATTATCCCAGAGCTAATGACTCGGAGTGTTAATTTTCTTGCCTTTCTGCACGACTATCGAATCACGTTTCACAAGATATGCTGTTACGTACGCTGCTGATAATTGGCCTGAATTGGATCCTGATTGGCCGTGATTGGAACGGGTATTGCGGAAGAGGTGACCCAATAACGCGATATCTGTGGCTCGCAGTGTACCTATGCCATACGGTGTTTTTCGTGGATTCAAGTTATAGGTTACGGACCCGGAGGGTTGTTCGGGTAATTGGCCGAAATTGCATAACAGAATTAGAGGGCGCTGTCCAGCTTGGGACTGCGAAACTGTCTCGATAACCCTCGAGACAAACGAATGGGTGATTTGCGTTCGGTGATTTTCGAACTGGGCGGAATGAAAGAGCTAAATAAAAAAAAGGAAACGTTAAATTATGCGATTTTCATGCGGTTTAACGTTCCGCCGAGTCTCTTTCGCTGGTGTTGTAAATACACAGACGGACGTTCACGGGCTATATTTCAGAGGGCTAGGCAAGGTCCGAAATGTATAAAATATAAAATAAATAAATAAAATAGAATCCGTGGCGAGAGAGGCGATAAATCCAACTAGTCGGCAATTTGCTGAATGGAACCCGCCGCTCTGTAATTTATCGTATATGTATCCCCGGAGCAGTTATAATGCTTGGCGATAAATAATTTTCTGCGCCATCAGTATAATGTAGTATGTCTAGTTCGATGTACCCGTATACCAGACATACTCTATACTCCATGGTTTTTATATTTACACAAAGCTTGACGAGGATCCGGTCACTCGAGGGCTTACTGCAGTTGATTGAACCACGCGCGGACCGCCAATAGCTGTACGCAATTACCGCACACCTGTTCGCCTACCGCACGAATCTAACGACCCCGGGTACCTGACACCGTCACGTTCTGAGCCGCGAAAGTAATTTGAATTGATTTTTAGAGCCCCTTTCAAGCCTGTCAATCTGACCAACGACCGGGGCTGACGCGTATCACAAACGCTTGACCAAAACGCAGCGTAGGATCACCGCACGAAAAAACGTGCGGAGCTTTTAGCGTTTTTACCATAATGTAAATCTATGTCCGCAAACCGGATAATTGGTCGGCGTTGCGTGAAATGAAGGAACCCAACGAAAGGCTTAGGGCACCTGAAATTGTTGACGTGCCTGTTTTCTGGCGTAAGCCCTAGCTTACGGTTGTCTTACCCAATTCTACTGTTTGTCAGAATCTCTTCGCTCCCTTATTCTCCCTTAACCTTTTCACCGAGTTACTGGTTGGCTGCTAAAGCTGGTTCTGGAAACGTTCTAGAACCAACTGCGAGTTTCAACGACGGGAAGACCCCGTCACCATCGTCGAAGCAAGGGCGGAAAGCCTCCGCCAGGCATCAAGAATTAAAGGAGAAAAATGGAGTGCTGATTGTGTCGAAGGGGCCGGGATTATCAGGGATTCCGAGTCCCCGAGTTTTCAAGGGTGAAAAGGGGGAAAAGGGGGAAAACTTCTGATCGCCGTTCGCCTACTGGTCACCGTCACTCCCTGGTTCCTTTGGGACCGAGAGGTAGAGGGCGAGTGGTGGTGTGTGCCGAATTCATTCTCGGGTAAGGCGCTTTGCGTTGCTTATCTGACGAGGCCACTTGTGGTCTCGGCCTAATAGGCCTCTTTTGCCCGACTTCC
Organism: Euura lappo; assembly: GCA_018257835.1. Classification (NCBI taxonomy): domain Eukaryota; kingdom Metazoa; phylum Arthropoda; class Insecta; order Hymenoptera; family Tenthredinidae; genus Euura; species Euura lappo. The sequence continues at coordinate 46,442 of JAEUYN010001649.1, forward strand.
ACATCACTCCGTTCTTATACTGTAGCCAGCTTTTTGACTGCCGCCACTATCTCAACGAGGAAATATAGGCTGCTGTATATCACGCCGGTATGTATTGCGTTGTGGAAAATACACTCGCTAACAATAAATATGTCACGAATTTTGTGACCTTGTACTTTGTAAGAGAATTAAGAGAATTAAGAGAAGAGAAGAGAAGAATAAAGAGAAGTTACTTTTTCTCACACTCGGTCGCAAAATGCCACTTTTCGTCGTACCTCTTGAGCGGGCGCAAAACAGATCTGTTCGGCCCTCGGGCGAAAAAGTCGTTTGCGCCCGCTCCCTCGCTCTGAAGAGAGGCATTTCTGCAGACCAGGTGTTACGAAAAAAATCGTGTGCATCACGGGCGCTAGGCTACTTTGGCGAGTGTCATTGCAGCACACTCGCCTTCCCTGGCGAAAATGAAGTGTGAAACCGAATGTGACCGAAGGTTGAATTCAAATGTTTTGGAAATGTGCCCAAAGTGTGACAAAGGTCTGAAGTGAAGTGTGCTGGAAATGTAAATTGAAACAAGGAAAGCGTGACAAGATGTGCAGTCCGAAATGTGCGTCGACTGTGCACGGACTGTGCATGGAGTGTGCATGGAGTGTGGATGAAGATTGCGTTAAGCGTGAACACCTGGTATTGGTTCGGCCGTAGCCCAGAAATGAGTGACATGACCACCACGCCGCGCTCGAATAGATCCTCCCACCGCGATTACCTGCCTGTGAGAAGCAACGCCACCGCGTGGCGATCACGGTTACTAAAACTTGGTGTGCCGGGAATGTGTCGGAAATGTTCACCGATGTGCATCAAGTATGCGCGAAGTGGTCACGGCCCGAAGTGTTCGCACGTGTCCGGGACTCTGAGTCTTGTTTTAAAATACATTCCATGAAGCGTGAAGAATTATCCACTCCGAATGAATGTTTTCAATTATTGTGACCTGCCCCCGTCAGGAGGGGGTAAATGAATTGGAGCGAGAAACATAGCTAGCATGAAACAATTTCGAAATAACATTTCGGAATGTAACACAAGTTGTGAGTTCATCCAAGCGAATTATATGGATTTGGGAAGGCGAATGTCACTCAGGAACGTGAAATCCCTGAGAGTGTAATTAAGCGCAACTTTCACTTAACATGTTCAAGAGAACTGTTCGCCCGGTTTTCGGGTTGACTGAAAATTATATTTCCACAACCTTTCACATTCCATCCCTCGCTTTACACTCAACTCTGAGCTGTTCTTCCGGTTCGATTCGTCTCGTTACTCCACGTCTGACAGTATATATATATCGTCATTTACTTCCCTTCTACCGCATCGGCTACACTCCAAGACGTCTGTGTGGGTGCTATTATTTATGTATGTAAGCGAACAAGAAGCCCACTTGTGGCTTACCTGAGAAACCTTCGAAGCTATTGACTCCCGTCACTTCAGAGCGTTAATCGGAAATACTCGGCTACTTCCCAGTGACTTAGAATAGGCTGAATGAGCTTTACGTTTCGGGGATGAAAGGGTGCGGCTAGAAAAGTAAGCAATATCCTCGGCTTGCCCTTGAAGCTCTGAGATTCTTGATATTGTTTATTTTTTATTACTCAGAGTTCCGATCCAGATAATTGTTCGTCCGACAACGAAGGGATTCGGGGCGTACAGTCTCCGGCTCAATCGCAACCCGTTGTTCGGTAGATAGCAGCTGCCTCTGATCCACCCCCGAAGACTTGATGGTAATTGAAGAAAGGTATTCAGGTGGCAAAGTTCAGATTCCTGGCTCGTAAAAGGCGAACTAAAGTTTCCGAGGCGCGTTAAGCTACGAGCAAACCTTAAACATTAAACCTTAAACCTTTTCCCACAAATCATTGGCTCTTTCCTCGTTAGCGTGAGGACAAAAGAAATGTTGAGTCTGGTGTTATTTTCTTTTTCTTTTATTTTCATTTAACTTTAACGTCCTGAGTTGGGAAAAGTTTACCCTGCGGCACCCAAGCTGGGTAAATTCGCCGATTCGGAAAAGGTTTACCCCGGCAACGGGCGATTGAACGAAACCGGGATGGGGCGGAGGTCCAGTTTTCATGGAGCTAAGGACGCGTACAAGGAGTCTGAAAGTAGATCTTAATTCGTTTACATCATAAGGGCGGGATCGTAGCTCCGTGCGAAGCTCTGAGCTGCGCGTAATCGAGACGTGACCGAATACCGAATACCGAGCACCGAAGCCTGAAGAATAGTAAGACAAAGACGTTGCGGGGGTGAGAACCAGAAAGTGCCGGTGGTTAAGGAGCAGCCGAGGGTGACGGGAAGTTGATGGTAGGGTTACGGGTCCCGCGCCACACGCTCCGGGTTCTCCAAGACTAAAATTTCATAATTATTTCGAATGCAATTAGAGGCAATTACTTAAAATTAGCTTAGATCCGCGTTTAAACACTGGCGGTACTTCTCGTCCGCGTATAATGTATGACGTGGGTCGACGACGCATAGTGGGTTCGCATTAACTTCCGATTGTGAGGGGTATATAGTAGGTAGTTGGGTTACACGGGGGACGTGGGACGTAAGCATGAATATGAATGAAGGTAAATTTTAATTCATGACGGGATTAATGAAATAACTTTCGAGCTAATCTTGATGTTTCATTATATACGGGGTGAATATGAATTTTAGGAAAACATCCACGCCACCAAAACCCGAAGACCTAGCTTTTTAGCTCCAAACAAAAATTACCATCGACGTTATCATCCCCCGCGTTGTTAATAATTTAACGTCACAATCGATAACGAAGGATATAATTTAATCCCGTTTTAATCGAAACAAAGTTAATCTTTCGACATTGCGATAGCCACGCGCGTCCCTTGGAGAGTGAAAATGTATATGCAATAGCGTCGCAAAATTCAAGAAATGTGTAGGAATAAAATAATAGCTCTGAAAAAGGTGAAAACGAAAAAGTTATCACGAAGATAATATAGGATGGGCAGTGTGCCAGCAGCTCACAGTTCCAAAACCCCTCATCGATCGCACCCCGTGCTCCCCATCTTTCTCCCGCTGATCTTCTGTCCTTTTTCAACTAACGTTAACCCTCTATACGCCCTTATACTCCAAAGCGCGGTAGGTGGGCAACGTGCCAGCACACACTGATGTAATTAACACCCGGTCTGACTCTGACTCTGACTCCGACTCCGACTCTACTACTGATGGTGGGCCCTCCCGCTACGCAACTAGCGAACGCGAAGGACCGACGGATACCCCATTCTACTTTCCTACCCCCTGGTGCTATACCTGATTTCTCTCCTTTCTGGTGCTGCAGTCACTATCCAACCCGCTGCCTACGATTATTCTTCGAGTAACCATTCAATCGCGTTGAGACCGAGGCAGCAACGCGCTTGCCGAATGCAAATTGCATTTCACGCTCGCTTAGAGGGGCTCGTGGCGATTGCAGGAATCGCCGGGTGGAGTCCATAATTCCGAAAGACCAAAAGTAAACGGGCCGAGATTCCGAAACTGTAATTACCTACCCACCAAATGTGAAAAATATTGAAAGGCCAGAGAAACGAAATTCCATACACAAGAACATTGAAAAAATGTATGTTGAAAATTATTTTTCCGAATGGGCAGGATTACAGGCGGCGAAGGATCCGATTGGTAAAAATATCGAACGCGCAGAAAGTCATTTGTTCGCAATTGAGAATTGTGGTCTTTCGACATTTTACCAGTCAAAATTTTACCCGTTTCCGGACTTTAATTTCCGACATTCATTTTTTTCGTCTTACTGACTATTAACATGCATTTACAGAAGTCGCTCTGAATTTTGAAATTTTCTCAATTTTGACCATCTACGCCCCCGAGTACGCCCCGGAAACACATTTTGCACATAAATATATACCTTTAGATAAAATGGTTATTATATAGTCTTGGTGATACATCGACACTAAAAATTTCGTTTTACTTATCTTTGATTATTTGAAAACTCATACCTTTCAAATTTTGAAAATTCGGCCCGTCTACTTTTTGGTCTTTCGGAATTGTGCCCCATTCAAAACCCCACTGATTGTAGATCCGAATATCGCATATCGAAGTGAACTTAAAAAATTATATACGGTGTCATGAATCATTGAAAATATGTCAATACTTTGGAAAACGGTCCGATCTTTTTCTTTGTCGAGTTGGGTATAATGAACACTGTTAAATAAGTGAGTGATTGGGAGAGATTTCCGTCGAAACTCGGTAATCGGTGATAAAAAATGACATTTCATTTCTACGGTTAAATTTTTCACTCATTTTTGTCTCTCTCTCCAGACTAAAGAGAGAAAAGAAATTTTTTTGGGCGAATAATTAGCAAAAAGAACAGAGAGATCTCCGAGCAATTCATCCATTCTCTTTCCGCCCATTTCCTCTCGACACTCGCTCTTAGAATTAATTATCTCTTCCGCCGGTCGACGTGGTCCAGGGATTTCGTTTCGTTGATTACGAAGGGGGGCGGGGGAGGACTTGGACCTAGGTAGGCGTCGAACTCGTAAAACGAACCCGGAAAATAATTTACCAGAATTCTACGGACGTCAAACATTTTCTGCGTTCTGGTAGGGATAAACCCTTCACACGTATCTCGCCAATCTCTTCCCATATCTCAATATAGACCGTATGAATATGTCAATCTTAGACAAAGAAGATTTTGCCATCCTTTGTTCCAATAACTTTCTTGGACTCGCTTGATCCGGGCTTATCCTTGTAAGTTGTGATCCTTTACGGGTCCATATCGCTCTGATCCTTCGTGGTCCTCTTCGAGAGATTCCTCGCGATAACGACAGTCACGTCATACCGTCGTTATAACTTGAGTTCCGGTTAGGTTTAACGTTGGAATCACAACTTTTTCGATATCAACATTTTCTCCACACCGCATTACGATCTCCAAGAATCTTTACCCCCGTACATTTCTGGCTCAGGATCCCGCCACATAGAAAAGCTCCCGATGTCCAGGACTCCTGGAGGAGTCGTGCCCGACTAACAGTCGCCATGGGCTATTGTCCGCGAGTGGGCGGGGGGACTATTAGGTGTCTAGTTTAGTGGTTACAGGCCCCTGCGGTCCTCTATCTCGCGCTTTCCTTTAATCCTTGCCAAGTTGCACGGAGGCATCCTGGGAACAATAGCCTCGTGCCAGTCGGCCTGACGATAGGAATGTCCAAATATCCTATCCTCGGTCCACTGCTTTCACCCACCCCAGCCAATCTAATACTTGGAATGTCTTGAACCGCACCTGAGGATGAATACACACTGTAGTCTATTCTAAAGTTTCGAAAATGGGTCGGGGGAGGGCTCAAAACCGTATGAATACATCTTGGATTAAGGGATGAGAGCAAAAAGCACTTTTCCCAAAATTTACATTCCGTTCCTTTTTCCCCCACTTCCTCACGGCTCGCACATAGGAATAATTATTATGATATTATGGCGCAGTTTATGTCTCGGATTTATGGCGTCTGCTTTACAAATCGATATGGGAATATGATATCGCGTGTCAAACTAGTTCGAGAATTGATAGTAGTCACATAGGTACGTAAATACCTGGGCATATCTCACTCTCTCTCGTACATCAAAGTCACATTTGGTGAAAGAGCAACTGGGTGGTTAAGCCCCACACCTTGAAGCTCGTCTGGAAGCATTTCCCCCGAGACCACGACTCGTATAATGTGACTTGCGTTTTCGGGCCTGGTGAGGTAACTTTTACAACCACTTTCCGTCAGGCGCAACTACCAGGTGATGACCCATGTGAGGTCAACGCCTAAAAATTCAGAAAAGAGAAACAGCTTCAACAACCTCAACCAAACTCATTCGCTCTCAAATTTCACATACGACATGAATTAAAAAAATTTCCGAAAATTTCAAAAGAGGTCACAATAGAATTAATTACGTTCCTGTTTGTTTTTACGTAGTATACTGTATATGGCTGTCGTTTAGGATTATTTTGAGAGCATAACGATTGTCCTCAGGCAAATATTGGTATGCGGGTCTTCGGAGGTGGTCATGCCTTTTAGAAAACACGTAATCTTGTGCAGGATTGTGACAATTTTCTTCTTGTTGTGGACGCACTTTTGCACGGCCATTTATGACGGTAATTTGCTCGGATAAATTTCTTTTTTTTTTTTATATAATATAAACGGTGTTACAATCCTACCTACACAGGTTATCAAAAACGTAGAACAATCTCCGAAGAGCTATCGGCTTACTGTAATACTTGCTTCTCAACCTTGCGCACGAGGTGCCGATTTAGGGTACTGTTGGTTGATCGTGTGCGAAGGTTATGTGTTGGGCTATACAGAAACAGACCCGGAATTATTAGATAAAAACTAAGGTGTAAGCGAATTTCCGTTTCACGATTTGTTGGAACAATTTGCTAACAATTTCCCAATGTCATGTGAGATTTGTTATTCTCGTGTAAAATAGTTGTCATAAAGCAAGTCAAAGATGATACTTGCTTTTCATATTTTGCAGCTTATTCTACCTACATTCTAAAGGCACAAGATTATTCGATGCTATTTGCTGCAAATCAATATACAACTATGCATCATAGTGAATCAGACAACTTAGATTGAAAGACGTTAGCGAACGCGTGTTCGTAGTAATGATGATATAAGATCAAATGTTCTTCAGAATAGCGGCTAATCCATGTGAAACGACTCAGTAATTTTTTTTTACGATCGACCAGTAGGTAATGTATACAAGAGATAATACAGATATATGCTCAAAAAAGTCGAAAGAGTCTTTTTTTATATACGTCGTGTACTTTTTACGGGACCAAGAGTTCCAAAACTCACCGCTTGGTTCCATATTTGTAATAATATACTTATATGTTTGTGCTCTCAAAATAATTCCATAAGGCAGCCTTGAACAAAAACAAGTTTTCCGTCATTATGCAAATGTAAATTCTACGCAAACAAATATTAGGAATAAAATTCCACGATGCCTCAGAGCCGTTAGTATCTTTCGATTCTCCGGTAATTTTTACGTCATGACGTGCCACAATCCCCATCCCTTCGATACCAAACCGAAGGAACCTCAGAGCCATACGAAGGAGGTAAATGGAACGACGGTGAACGCTGGTGGACTGGGGTTGGATGGGGATGGGGATGGGGATGGGGTATTGTGTACAAAGTGCCAGGTCCAACCCCTGCTCCATCTGTGGTACGAAACTCCGCGTACCATTAGCCTGCTTTTCAAACTCGTCTCTGGCTGAGCCCACCCACCAGGATATTCGCACCCCCTTTTCTCCTGAGCACCCCTTTAGCCGGCCCGTGACCCGTTTGGAGGGAATCCCGAATGTTTTATTATAATATATAAGCTTCGTCCCCTTCTTGATATCAATTTTGATCAGGGGTTGGCTGAGTTTTAATTATCAATTTCTAATTCAATGATACGACATCCTGACTGTTTAACTCTAAACCGTTTTATCGCCGCGTGAAACATCATTTTCAGTGACCGATATTGGGAGTGAAGGATTCCTAGCGAGGGTTGAGATAAGGCGATCTATAGCCCGCACAATGGATATCGCTTACAATGCCTTAATACCCGGGTCGAGTAGTTCTATCGACTGAGCCGGGCTTTAAAAAAAATGTCATAAACGTAAAAGGGTTTTATGAGACGTCGCGAGGTGGTCAGTGCCAGATACGTATGTACCTGTCCGAGAACTGGAGAGTGTTTTGTACTGTACGATAGAGCCATCAGTTTTCTCAAGTTGTAACACTATATTGCCCTGTCGAGAGACTGCTGTGAGAACTCTCCCGACCAGCAGGGTGAAAATTAGTTTTTCACAATTTGCCGTACAGTCTAGTCGATCAGTTCACAACTCAGAGCATTTGCCTAGAAGATTCTCCCAAGCAAAATACGATGCTTCGTATTCAACTGGATAAAATTCAATTAGTAACAGACAAAAGTAACGATGGTGATTTTGAGAAAAAAAAAGAATTGCAGATTGTTAAACACGACTAAAGAGCATACGACTAATCAGACGTCGTTTCGTTCGTTAAGCGAGAATAATGTGATTAATCGGGGAAATAAAAGTTGATAAGAGAAAATGAAAACGTGTGGCTTTCGTAACGAAGTACTTGAGGCAGGTACAATATTTAACGTCAAAATTTTAATACCCGCTGAACCCATTACGTATCTCTGAAATATGTTTTTACACAGTTCTGGAGAGGTAACAAAAAAAAAAAACGTTTTGCATAAGAAGCCGAATGGTCCGCTCGGTCGAGATCTGCCATGAACCCGTATTAACGCAAACGAAACATCAACCCGGCTTATATATATAATTTTGCACGAACTTTTTGCCTCTGTAATCTCGATAAACCCCTAGAGGATCCTGTGGAACACCCACGTGATGACCTCCGTGGATGTAGCTAAGCCACATTATGCTCCGGTCTTGAATTATTGTTCTAAACATTCATCGAGTCGCAGAGTCCATGGCTCGCGATATCGGATGAAAATGATCGGACAGAAATCAAGGATCAGTCTACGAGGATAAAATTAAAGCGTGCTGATGCTCACGTCCGCTGACGCAACCAACATCGCGATCGCCCCGTTACAAATCCGGAATTATTCATAAACAGATAGGCTGAACGAGGCACATGCAGATTACGATATTGCCTCTGGCAAACGACCAGACCAAACGTGTAAAATCGTAGCGTGGAATAGCGTTAGGAGGCATTACTCGTGTCCACTGATTATTGAAGAGCCTCGACTGTGTGTAATGCGTTTGGTCAGAGTTCGATCCGCAATAACCATCCATGAGGTCTGAAACAGCCGGTTTCTTTGTCGTAAATTATGATCCGTTTCGTCACTTTTAAGTACCATCATTTGCCAGGTAATTCTTGGATATCTATGACGTCACATAAAGCCGAGAGGTAAGATGACATAAAGTTATTTGCTTCCAGTGCGATGGTGTCAATTTAGGGAGTGGTACTTGGCGGGCCAGGTGTGGGTAGGTGGAAGAGTATTAGGTCAGATATCAACGTGACATTTCTATAAATTGCTATGATGGCCCGCCAAGTACCACTCCCTAAATTTTTTTCGTTCAAATTTTTTTTTCAGAACTGTTCCCCCCAATTTTTATTACATCACAAAGTATTTGAAAAACTAATCGAGTGAGCGAGCGCAGCGAGCGATCGAGCACAACGCTAGTCGGTTTGATTTTATTATCAATTCTTGTACTTGGTAGTTTTATCTGACTTCAAACTTTTCATAGGAAGAATGTTTTGAAAGACGACTTTTGATGAAATAAATTTTTGTCAAAGAGTATTTTTGAAGAAAGACTTTTGTTGGTAGATTTTTTGGGGAGACCACATGAATGTACTTGGAGACGGTTTTTGCACCAGAGGTGCTTTTTTGAAAGATATCATTACTTTTTGTAAAATTTCGCTTCACCACCTAATAATTGTGCTCGCTCGCTCGGTTGTCAGTAATACTTATATGCATATAGTTTCTCGACTGCTGATTTTCCTTATTGTGAGACATTCGACGCGAAATTTAGGTCTCTATTGAGTATTACAAGTTTTTCCGTTGCACTCATTCTGTTTCTATATACCTGCAACCCTGTGTAGCCTTGCGTGTAGCCCTTCTCCTTTCTCGTCTGGGCTTCGGACCGGGAATGACTGAGTTACTTGCCTGTTGGGTACTTCCATAATTGTTGATACATTACATTATGGTCAGAACCTAGATAGGTTTTCACAGAATTTGATAAAAGTTTGAATATAAACTAGCAACAAAAGATGAGGCTGAAGCTAGCAGGTACTTTCATAAAATTATAGTCGTGAATCTTTATTGCGTGATTTTGTTCAGGAGAACTTTGAAATGCTTGGCTGCTAACTATGGCTGCTAGCTTCAGATTCATCAATAAAAGAATCATTGTAACAATTTGAAAATCAGCAGAGAAATTATGTCATGTACAATGAATAATTTGTCATAGGTAATCTTGGAGACGATAAGGGCATTTAAGTGAACAAGTTGAGTATTTATGAAGAAACATGAAAAGCCTTCGCATCAACTTTTTCTTGGCGACATAATGTACTCCGACATATTTCTATTGTAAGAGCCATTTTAGCTATTTCTTACCGCTGATACTTTACAGGAATCGATAGGGCTTCACCCAAAGAACATCGTCATTACTGATATTTGTTGTCAAAGCCCTTTTTCAGCCATTTCAGTTTGGCGGAGAGATTTCCGGGGTTGTTTAAAGTTCCAATCAATTGGAAATTCATACTCGTATTTATAACAAATACGTTTAACTATATTGGGGGGTGGGTTTGTTTACGTTTTGATTGGTTGTATGCTAAGATCACGTGACGGGTCGAGGACCCGGTACGTGACCCGGTAAGTCCGTGGGACCCGGCGTGCATCACCAGCACTACGAGTGGTAGAATATTGTACTACTAAAGAGCCGTAAATATCATGGCAGGTTTTGAAGCATGGGGATCGGTCTCCTTCCCTCTTACTTCCTGGTCAGCTCAATTGCTCTATTCCTACGACAATAAAAATGAGAGAAGAGCGACCACCGCTAGACAGCAAGAATTCGCAGCGATTGATGTACCCTAGGTTAGTCGCCAGACGGCGCTTCGGAAGGCACGATTATAGAATCACGGAGCTGGAATAGAGAAGAGCAGGAAGTAAGAGGAAAGGAGACCGATCCCCATGCTTCAAAACCTGCCATGATATTTACGGCTCTTTAGTAGTACAATATTCTACCACTCGTAGTGCTGGTGATGCACGCCGGGTCCCACGGACTTACCGTGTCACATACCGGGTCCTCGACCCGTTACGTGATCTTGGCATACGACCAATCAAAACGTAAACAAACCCCCACCATGGCACCAACTGACCCGGCGTGCATCACCAGCACTGCGAGTGGCAGAATACCGTACTACTAAAGAGCCGTAAATATCAACGCAGGTTTTGGCGAGCGACCAGCATGGGGATCGGTCTCCTTCCCTCTTACTTCCTGGAGCTGACTGAAGAAGGAGATGACGAACATAATTCTGCCGAGGAAACGGGTATCGGAAACATTCAAATAATCATATCTCAGCTCTCCGTGTACCGATTACATCGAAATTGGGCTCTAATGAAAGCTTAATACGCCCATGTCCTAGAATAAATATTTCAAACCCATGTATGAAGAGAGGCGGAAGAAAAACGATTAAATATTTTTCCCCACTGCCCGGTTCGCTCCTGTTCGGGTGAAGAGAATCGGTGAGTCTTCGCGCTGTGCTTTAAAAATGTCTTTTTAATGTACTTGGCGCGAGACTCTACCGAGTCTCTTGATGGTGAGGATATCAAGTTGAAGCATGAGATACAGATGATTGCGCTATCTTGGACACGCGATTTGTAATTGTAATCAAGCCAATATCCGCTCAAAGTATGTCAGTTGATTCGCTCGAGATCCGCAAAGTCATTTCCTCTAGGGCTGATGTGGTCAAAGAACTCGCGGATTGCGGTGGGATTGGATTTGATATTCAGTTCCTCGCCCCTTTTCAGAGAATAAACACGATTTTTTACCATCGTAGATGATCTGTGATGGTAATTGGGCCAATATCCGCTTATTACGACTATCGCAATAGATTATTGCGGATGTCAAAATCTAAGGCTTAGAAGGGGAGGCGTGGACCCCACAATTTCACATGATGTTAAAACGTCAGAGGAGATATAAAAAGCGGAAATTCGGTCCTCCCTTAGAATCGACGACACGTCTTGTAGACGGTTCGCTACGCTGTCTGGAAAAGCTGGTAGAATTCAGAGGCGAATACGTGACTGACGTATAGAAGGGAGAACGCAAAAAATACATGTACAAAAAAAAAGTGAAAAAGGTTATATGAAATAGAGAAAGACGAAGGTATATAAATAAAAAAATGTATGTATCCCGAGGCAGAAATACCACAGCCTTACATTCAACGGTGGGCTGAGCAATTTATAACGCGCCGGTGACCTCGATCGACAACTCCGATCAGATCATCAATCGAAAGAAGGTGATTCGCACTTGGCTTACGCCATTAGCGCACGCAGGAATGGATCGGTTTCTGTATTCGATACAACCATTTCACCCTGAGGCTTTCTACCTCGCTTTCTCCAAGTCGGAGTAGCTCTTGTGTTTTGGTGTCAGATGAGGTGAGGAGTGTTAATTATCATCTACTAATTCTTTTCCACAGCGCCAGGATCAATCCAGTGAGACGAATTTCTGGGATGAAGCGATGGAAAAGTGCCAAGGGTGGCTAAAGTAGCGATAAGAATGGGCGAATGTTGGTTTGTACGGCACATTCAAATTGCTGGGTCGTTTGCAAATCTTTAAAAGACGAGTTTCCAGGCTGGCGTTCGGCGATATATTTGCAATATTTGCTCCATAGCTTCTGTTGTTCGGATGCACGATGCAGAAATCTCAATTTCTTGGCTCCGGGCGGGAGAGATCTCCGATATTCTTTGCGGCGCTGCGGTAACTTTGACTCTATACCTGTACATCACCACTCAGTTACGACCATCAACGTTTCAGTCGCGATAACACTATTAGAGCAATTATCGTCTTTTGAGAGAAATGCTGGTTCTAGAGCTCAGCTATCCTTTCATAGGAATTCTTAGACTTCGACTATATTATACATGGCGGACAAACGAACAACGACTTTCAAGAGGTGTCACGCTCCGAGCGACGTAAATGGAAATAATAAAAAAGGATGAAAGGGGTAAGAGGAAAGAATGGAGATCAAGAAAGGACGAGACACGTTGGGAGGTGGAGAGAAATGGAAATGAAAGTATTACCAGCAGGAAGCAAGGAAAACGTATAGTCGCTACCCTGGGATTAATTCCGAAAAACCAGCCCCTCCTCGAGCCCCTCACTAAAGGGCAAAATGAGGAGAATAAAAAATAAGGAGAAATTAGTGAAAGACTCAGGGCAGCCGACAAAATTACCACCAAATCCCGGATAGAAGGAAATCGCGGTAGTGATTGATGATTACCGAATGCCAGTAAAATATCTTCCTGTGTCAACACACGCGGAGATTCTGTGACTAGTACAACGCAGAGTGAATTGTTGCTCAATTATTAATCGCAGTCTAATATGTTCGATTCACTTCGATGAATGTAATATAATTTTTTATCGATGGTTCGATGTTGTTCACTCGGAATAATGCCAATATCGGAATTCGCCGTATGAAAGGCTCGGTAATGTTTTTACGGATATGGTAAACGTGTGGACGTTGGTGTGAAACCTGGAATACTAAAAGGACTGGTAATATAACGTGGACTCTCGTGTTATGCGATAAAGTTGTTTTCCGAGTCTCGTAAGGATAAATTATTTCTATAGCTCAGCTTATTGTGTGACAGATTGCTGGAACGTTCTTCGCTTTACAAAGCTTGCGTAAAGTGTTCTAGAAACTTTGAGGGACCCAGAATGAAGTAGAGTCTTGCGATTTTGAAAATAACCAAAAGATTCATCTCCCTCGGATTCAAAGCAGTTAGCCAACAACGCCTCTTACTTCAGAATTAATTAATGTAAAAGGAGCGTTCTCCTACTTTAGCCACGGAATGACCTAATTTTGAGTCAATAGAGGATGTGTGGCGGGTGAGAGATGGAATGGGGATGGAAAAATGAAAAGTGAAAGAAAATAATTCAAATGCTACATAGGCAATGAAGCCAGCGTAACGTGTCCTTCACATTCACAAAGGTTAACCCGTCTAAATACAGGGATAGAAAAACTTGCTTGCAATTTTCAAACCCCCACGCCCTCGTTCTTGTTTTGCTGAAACTATTTTCGCTCGAGTATTGCCTTGCGTTCACTACTCTTGAGAAATAATTAATTCCCGAATGAATGACGGCGTAAAATGAAATCCTACAGTTTCTGCACCCGGAGACGCAGAAAACCGGTGCTGCTACTGCACATTACAAGACCACAAATTACTTTTAATATGTTTTTATGACTATTTTCACCTTTTTACCCCCAAGTCTTTCTCCCTCACAATTTCTCCCACCTGGTTCCTATTCTGAAACAAGTTATCCGCAGATGGTTTTCCCGTTTCTTGAAGAGATTAACGCGGCTGAGGGATTTTTCTAATTACCCTCCCGATTGCTAATAGCTTAATTTTACCTTGTTCTTACCCGAGGGTCGTACCTCCGGTGGCTATATCGTTTTCGTGATATTTAGCAATGCGATTTCGACACGAGAAATCCAACGACTGACTGAATTCTCACCAAATTTTGTGGTAATACCGCGAAATACGATCTGCAACTTTGCCCTCCCATTATCATATATTAAACGAGTTTTGAGGGACGTCAGAACGCTGGTGCCGAGTTATGTCGTTATTGCAAACATAGCCATGTGTCATTACCAGAGGTATCAAGTTCTCCACTATTCATCGGTTAGACAAGAACCTAAAACTAGGTTCTCGTGGCTGTCGGTTTAGCTAAGCGAACGATGCCTGACCTAACGAACCGCTCGACTACTTAACAGTGTTACAAACTTTTCGAACAGTTTTGCTTAACTCTCCGTTCGGAAACTCAAACTGAACATTGTTTTTGCAAGCTCTTTAGCGGGCGGGGCCAAATATACGGTCAGTTAAACCGATCCCGGGTTATTCGCCTTGCAAACTTTTTGAATTCATTTCTTTTGTGTGTGCGTGTGTGTGTTCATTCGGGTTCGAACTACCCGAATAGAGAAAAACATTTTACGGTCTTCATGCAAATTGTTGAGATCTTTCGAATCTGAATTCAATACATCATCCACGGTATAAGATGCAAATGAAGATCTACAAATAACAGAGAAGTATTAGTAAAAGCAATTACTTCGGAATATGCTGATGCCGCAGTAACTTCAACGTCAATCTGATGTAGTAGTACCTATACTAGACGTCTTGAAAGTTCTGAGCGTTTAGTTTGACCCACCAGTTTTGCATAGTCAACTTTACAAGACAATATGTAAGCCTTAGTATAATTCAATGCTAATTGCATACTGGAGTACCAGGCAAGATATTTGGAACTTTGGAGCAAGGTATCAGGTATCAGTTATGTTGTAATATTTTAAGGAAAATTATGTAGAAAGTAGGAATATTCATTATTTATCGGTGGTAATTTCTTTAAGCTCTGGATTCACGCTTCGTGGTGAAGATTTTCATTCGCCGGCGATAGAACGAAGTCGATATAGGAAGTGATGAAAAATTTTATATCACAATCGTATTTAGATAATAGCACCCTTCTGGCTGTGGTAGTTAGGGTTTCCACTTAGTTTACGTACTGACCTGCGGCCCTTTTAATCGAATCCAACGACCTGATAGACTTTGTTTTTTCATGCTAAATTTTCAGGCGAAATTCACTTCCCTAACTAATTGGACTCAAACTCACGGACCCTGATGTT
Organism: Euura lappo; assembly: GCA_018257835.1. NCBI lineage: Eukaryota > Metazoa > Arthropoda > Insecta > Hymenoptera > Tenthredinidae > Euura > Euura lappo. The sequence goes on from JAEUYN010001649.1 coordinate 61,801, forward strand.
CATCCTGACTTTTAATCAGTTTTATGGTAAAAAAATTGTCCAATGAATCCCCTATCGTTATAACTTAGGAATGTTTTTGTCGTTGTCGTTGTCGTTGTGATTTTTATTTCCAATGATTGATATATCCGGAGGGAATTCTATAAACTCATTTGCATCCGCAAAAAAAAAAAAAAACTCCTCCAGATGATACAACGGGGGCTAAAAACAATATGAAATAAGAAGATTAATTCGGAAATGTATTTCAGTTGTGAAATATAAATAAATTCCATTTATCCTAGCACGTATGTAAAAACTTCAAATCATCCGGGACACACAATCCGTAACGGAAATACATCGGAATACATGGGAGTGAACGTTGGGATTATGTAACTACCTCTGCGGCAGAAAATATTTTATGAAACGAAAATAACAAAAAAAATAAAAAAAAAAGGCAAGAGGAATTTATCGGAAATATAATAAATTTACGAGCAAATCCACCATCACGTATGTAGAAAACGAAATTTCTTTTATTACATTCGTTGTTTGCACAGGATGTCCCAACTGTACAATTATTTATAATAAATTAATTATTACAATACAGGTTACAATAATTGATGTATAGTATGTTTGTAATATTATTATAATTATTAGTTATATTTTATATTTCAAATCGCTTAAATGTAAAACTCAGCTCTTTTATTTTTATTTCAATACTCTGAATACGATATGTACCAACGGATAATTTTTTCTTTTATATATATATATAATACCTAATTATTAATCATAAGTAAAGGGTATACTTATGTGTGATGTCATCATCTAGATAATTGTACTTGCAGTTCTTGATATTAATTATCTAGATAAATCCGAAAGCGAAAGCACCGATCGAACCTTGACTTTTATCTGAATTATAACTATCTAAGATAAAGCGTGCCTAGTTCAGTCGGCCCTTTCTGATTATGCACTTTCAATAAATATATCAAGAATCAAGATTCCGAATTATTTCGACAATCTTCATTCCCTTCACGGCTATATTCAATTTATTCAAATCTATTTTCTCGTAAAATGAATACAGACATGTTGTATGAGCAAGCCTTAACGTACTCGTTAATCAATGTGGCATAGGATTTGAACGTTATAATATTAATAGTTATTATGGATAAATGGATTACTTTTATCTCGTTATAATTGTCCCTCTCCTTCAATTTAATATTAACGCATTTTTATCTAACAAACGTGTGGTCTTATAGACCAAAGCGATCTCGGTCCCGTTATAATATCTATTATAAATAATTAACAAAAATTAATTGAATAAATTTTTCTTAACGAATTCCTAACATTATATCATTAATATACTTTTATCAATATCATTTATTATCATCAATAAAATACTGTTTTCAGAGTACTTTGTTACATCTTCTAATGGAAACGAAACTGGCGGACGACGATAACGGCTTCAAGTAACAATGGACGATCGAAAAAAATCGTATAAGACGAAAGACGATTGCCTGATATGAAAAAGCTACCCTTAACATCACTCGCGATTCGACGATACTTGTCAATCTTTGATCAATCGCAAGTTTACCTCATCCCGAATTTTCAAAGTACAGAGTACAAAGTACAGAGTACAAAGTACAGAGTACAAAGTAATACAGAACGTCTTTTGATCCTTTGGGAAGTGCAGGGCTTGTACATAATGATGCGGAAACCTCTTGAAGGTAAGAGAATCGACCCTCTATAGTTGAGTTATAGGTATAGGACTATAGGTACTTGTAACATACAAAACTGTGACTACATCATCGTAGATTGAATAATACATTGCCTCATGCTTTCTACGATATGATTGGTCTCAAGCGATCTTAACTTAGATTCAAAACAAAGTCGATGAGTATACAACCACGTGTATTCATATAAACTTTTGCGAGCTGTCAACAGCCTTTGTTGGGCCTTACAACATTGATTTTGTCAACATCTGGACAATTAGCCTGACGAAAATTCCCATTTCTCGTGTAATTCAATCAAAGCTTTCGAGCCTTTTAATTCCTGTTGTAACTTAGAGTTGGACAGAAACAGCAAAATAAAAATTCCATTTACGTCGTTTGACTTTTCTACTTGGTCAGTGCTAGGCGAGGAGTACGTAATATTATTAGATTTAATCGATAGGACTAGATACGTAGCTACAGCTCAAACGCTAGTTTTAATGTTACAGGCTAAATCTTGTTGAAAGTGGAAACTTAGTTACGTACGGCCATTACCTTCATATATATACTACGAGTGCATTCACAATTATGGTCCTGCAATCGGTTGGTTAATGCAAGTGATCGTTTCATTTTTTTCAATACTCCGAAGCGTCTCGTCGATATTCCGAATCACAGACAGGTGAGAAGGGTTGACTAATTAAGTTATTCAAATAATGGTTGAAGTTGGGTTTGTGACATTCTTTGGAGATGCGTCTGTTTCGGGCTAGTGTATAATTTCTGAGCGAGATATAAGCGAAAAGAGAAAAAATACGTTGGCAATACCACTTTGCAATTTTGAGCAGCGTTTTCTACGTGTTAATGGGGCAATCGTGAAAGAAGAAGTAATCGCAAATGTACAACATCTCGCGCAGCCGGTCGTCTCAAAACGGTAAACTGTATAAATACGATCATTTCTTTTATAACCTCTGGGGTAAATGCTTAAAAGGATATTAAGGAAAACCGAGTTCTGCAGTAGACCGTTTCTTGCACTGGTCAACAATCTCGAAACTCTTTTCGCCCCAGTTTCGTGACACGGCGTTGAATGAAATTGAAAATTTAAAGGTAGCTGGAGCGCCACTACACCGGAAGTCGAAAAGCTGTAAATGCACTCCGTATACTATATATACATACATACTCCTTATTTATATATCTACATTTGGTTCCATTATTGCTTGCACACTCCACGCGTAACTGTCATCCACAACTTTTCTATCGTCACCAGCACCAATTCAAATCTAATCCATTCCTCAAAAAACTTTCATCCACGGCACAGGAATTTTTTTTTTAAAGGCTACATAAATTGCGGTAAGATGTACACAAAATCTGTACCAAACGAGGTAGCAAACTCCCCAAGACACTGTGACCAACTGTCACCATACCAATGTTGCTCCTTAATATCCAGAAAATATAGCTTGGGTATCATGTAGAGGTTGGATGAGTCCGGGAAACCTTACTCCATAGGTGAAAGCGGTCCCAATAGGGTAGAATCTCCGGTTGTGGCTACCGCAACATTTCTGACCAGTTTTTTTTAAAGAGGATTATGCATTTTTGGTATTTATAATTCATCAAATTATCCGATTGAAAAACAAAAATACGATTCGAGAAAAGTCCTGAACATAGTTTCCCATGTAATACTGAATCAGTTAAGAATGGATTTTTCGAAGGTCGAAGTGTATCTCCACTATTTGTATCATTTGATGCGATTGATATGGCCACCATGGAGAATGAGCTGAGGAGATGGCGATTTCCTACTCCCCTGACAACAAAAGTGGGCTGCATTTATGGTTGGCAGTGTTACCAAAAGCGGCGCTCGCGGCGCTGGTGTCGCCTGTTGTATGATACCACACACACGCAGGCTCATGCATGAGCTCCAATGGTATATGTAGTTCACAATCACCGTGACAATCATAAGCAATTCAATAGAGGTTGCTAGCTCTCCAGGGGTGGAACAACTGGTGACACAACACTACGAGTAGCAGTTTGAGTACCACGGATTCCAACCTACAATATGTCCCACTGTCATAACTCGGAGTTATATTCCCATCCCCCTTTCATATCCCTTCGAAATCAGTGGCTGAGTGTGATTCAAGTGCCCCTTCAGTAAAAAACTTGAACTACCGAAAATTGTTTGAGTCTAATATCAAGATCAAGTCATTTGTATTGGTTCCAAGTGTCCCAAATTATTGCTTGTTGCTAAACGTGGTTTCATATTCAAAATTGTATAATTGTTAGTCACTTGAATCGCTTCAAGACACTTTGCTCCTCACTTGATCGTCGAAGTAAGAGGGCTGTGGGATTTTCGCCGGCGGGCCGTTTCGAACCAGCCTTTCTTGACTGACTTCGTAGAGTAGAGGATTAGAAAAGATCTGAGCCAGGCAGCAATGTATTGCACGACTCTGGCAAAAAGGTTACATTGAAACCATTCAAACATCCAATTTTCATTTCATTCGCATTCCTCGCTATTTGTTCACCCACTTCAACCCGCTATCTAGAAATTTAACTTTCGAAGATCACTCCAAATCGTCCAAAGCCATTTCATAAACATTCGATCTTGTATTTTGCAAGCACGTTGCAAGCGTACATTCACTCCTTCTTCTACCTAGACTATCTCGTAGCTTCCAAGCCGACACCTTTTTAACCCATCCCCAGGCACAACTTCTTCTACCCTTGCCCGCCTTTGCCGCCTTGCTTCCACTCTCCGAGTCTTATTTTATTTTCACATTTTTTTTCTCTCTCCGTTTCACGTTTCCCAACGTATTTTTTTGCTCCACCACACACACTACGCCCTCTCCTTAACCGCTAACGTTCAAGTTATCTGTGCTCTTGCGGACTGCGAGTACAGTGCCATATGAAAATTTTTGACCCCTCGATAGTCGAAGGATACATTTTTTGATAGACGCTTCGAGGGAGAAGAAAGGATCATTTGCTTTTCTTGAAACTCTGATGAACCAGAAAACAATGGAAATATTGAGCGTGAATGCTGTTCGGAAACGAAACGGCTCTTTTTCACTAGTATACTTTTATTCTCCTTGTTATTGCATTTAACTTCGTTTCTACGAGGTGATAACTTCGAGTAAATTCTTTTATTTACTGCAGCTTCGATCTTTCACAAGGAATTGAAAAACATTCTCACCGATGCACAATATCGCAATGAAGAGCAGCTCCAACACAACAATATTCCTTCTTCTACGTAGTTGAACAATACGTTCAGCTCCATCCGAAAACCCCATTGTATCGTCAAAGGGGTCGAATTATATTGTTTGAATGACTTTAAAGTATGATTTGAATTTGGCGTAGAAGGGATAATCGCTCAGCCGGATTGATGAAGCCACCGCAATTGAAATAAATACAGAAGACCGTGCAGTTTTTGGGCTGCTCGATTAGTAAAAAAATATACACTATTTTTTTTCATGGACTCAAGTCCAAAGCTTATCATTCACTGCGCTCATGTCGTGGTTGAATCCACTGCGTTGGGTTGTCCAAGTTTCCTATCAACGTAACGTTATCACACGTTTTTACCTTTCTAGCATCTCGTGTTGCTGTCTTGAAATTGAAAATACGATTAAATACTCCACCGACGGAGACCAAGGCGTAGCATTGAAACGCTGTAGCAGCTAATTGCAATATTCGTCTCACCGACGATGTAACATTCACTGGAGCAACTGAGGCCTGTGTAATTTAGGAGAAGTCACAGTTAACGGTAGGTGTAACCGGAAGCGAAAGTGACGCCCATCCGGTCGCAAAGTTCATCCAAGTTTAAACTAGATCTCGTTGTACTCTGACCCGGCGTCACGTCTATTTCTTCGTCGGGTCTCTCAGTGTCTTTTCGGAATACAAATTCACATCACTGCCATTCTATCATCCCTTCCAAACGTCTTTCTCTCATTCACACACACACACACTCGCACACGCGCATTTCATCCACTGCTTATTTCGTACAATTTGACATTACAATATAGTACTAACAATAAGCGCTAAGAGTGTCCGTAGGTGGTTTACAGAAGAGTTTTTTTTTTTTCATTAACGGGGACTAGCAATCGTCTTGTGTTGATGAGTGGAGAAGTGCTGCAACCCTCTCGGAAAAGTCTCCAGTTGCTCCAGCGCCGCACTGTAAGCAAGAAAGAAGAAACAAAGGTTGTAAAAATTACATCAATGGTTCCACATCGAGCATTATACGGTTGGAATAAAGCGGGTACTAAGAATGGTGGGAAACGTGTGTCATAAAAATAAAACCGAATAAAAATAGTCGAGCATGCATGAGCTCGCGGAATATGCCGGTATGTACCACGACTTAGGAATTTCATGGTGGCCGGAAAATTGTTACTACAGCTTTTATACTGTATTACCGGATATATAAACACCATGGAAATACCTTCGAGAGTGGCACATGCAATTTTGAGGACAATTTACTATTCTGCAGTGGTAAGAATTTGTTTTGTAATAAAAATGAAAAGCCAACGTCGGGTGGTTGGTTTCTACGTATCCAGTTGGCGTGACCTGTGTGTCTCGATGCGATGGGAAGATAACGGCCTTTAATTTTTAAGCTTGTATAGTTCCGCGTTCATCGGTTGTCACGAACTTTCGAACTAACGCGCCTTTCAACCGTGACTCGCTATTACTGCGGGGTTATCGTGTCATCTATTTTTACGACTTCAAATCCGTTTGTTCGTTACTTTCGAGTACCTACGAGAGTGATGATACCAGGCTTGGATGATACGATAAGTTCAACGTCGCAAAGCGTGGGAGTTTGAGGTATCATTAAAGAGCGCATAAATTGGGGTAAATAAAATTTCTGGTTTGGTAATTTTCTATCGAGACACTAATTGCAATCGGGCAAAATATTCGCTCCGATATCTTTGAAAGCCAGTCGCGAGCGTATCAGGTGACTGAAGTACTTAGAATAATGCTTTCACATTTAAATATTTAAAATTCGTCAGGCCGTTTGTAAGAGAAGAAAAGTAAGTACCGCAATGCTGATTTCCCCCGGGTCGCCGCATCTATAAATCTATACCCAAAGGACCGCGGTTATTTAGCCGTTGGCAGTGTCGCCCGTGTGTTGTATTTTTGATTCGATGCAGTTCCAGCATCTCGGTTACTTTTTACGACCTTTAGGCTACCCGCGTGTCTCGCTACAAAAGCCCTTGGGATATTTGGTTTAGTGTCGACACCTCTGTATATTCTCGCGATTTTCCAGTCTTAGTATTTTTCACTTTTTCTTCACAAAGTTGTCATTTACTGGGGCATACAAACAGCGCGATTTTTTCACCTTTCTTAATAGTCTTTGTAATCGGACGGATTTCGTGGACCGATTTTCTCTTGCCAAAAACTTCATTGTTCAAACTGTGTAATATAATTTTCACACGCGTAGACGCCCTGGGATCCTGTGAAAAACTAGAGTTCTTACAGTTTCCTAGTTTGCGCCAAGTTTACTTTTCTACGAATGAGATTTATTACTCACAGGAAATACGAAGCCATATACGTACACGAGTAGAAAGTCTTTTTACAGCCTAGATTTACATTTCAAATTATTACGGGCAGTCGCTCCGTGCTTTGCACACGAAAAGATCATCGTTGATTCAGCTTCTTGAATCGGTTGAAAATAACCGCCCTCGACTGGATACTCTGATAAACTTTACCCTCCATACGAGCATCCTCTAAATTTTCGCTACAGTATCTTTTAACATGTACATTGAAATTATGTAAACAGAATCTTGCTGCTAGGATTTTTCAGGGACGATTGCGGAAGGTTGTTCCTACAAATTTTCAACGCATCTTACGATCTGTTTTAAAAAGCTCCACTACCCCCATTTCGCATGCGATTTCAGTATAGGGATAACCGCCGAACATTCGATGTGTATTTAGCCAGTGAAAATATTTTTTTGTTCGATAGAATTTCCAACTCGGTAATATCTACAACATGGGTTATTCTTTTTCCTGCGTCCATCCAACGATCCAGACTTCATACAGAGAACCTGGAACACATTCGTGACGAATCGTACTTTGTTAAATCAGTAGGCTTTGATGTGGAGTGATGGTCGACCATTATCCTCCACAAAACCTATCCTCCAATACTCCAATATTATTCTTAAAGATTTTGTGAATACGTATGGCAACAAATCCCGAAGGTACAAAAAACTTTTCCCCCCGTACCAAAAGCATCACTTTTTTTCGCCGAGTATCACGCGATCTTCTAATTACGTTTGATGAGTAAACTACGAGGCTCAGAATTTTATCTAGTAACACTAGTAACACACCATCCCGCGGAAGCACTATAACTGGCTGAGGAAGTAGTACTCGACGCTGTGATTTTCCGCTTACCCCATCCGCTCATGGTTTGCTGTCGCTTATAAAATCAAGTATATTGCTACGAGTATATTTCCCCGTAGTATTAAAGGGGTCCCGACTATCATGAGGCACCCTCTGTTATATTATTACCTTTTTTTTACCTATCTTGCAGTTAATTTCCGTAACGGAGTACTGAGCTTAATGACATTTTGACGTTTTCTTGGATAGAAGGTATCTTCCTATTTCTTCCTTATTTCCGCCCGCCCTGTGTTCCCGGTGCTACGCGTCCTACGGTACTATATACCAGCTATTAAGCCGCTTCCTGGACATGAATTATTTTTGTAATTTCACTTCAACGAAGAACTGGAACGAAACAACCCCTTGTCTTCACCGCTTCAGTCTTGCGGATATTTTGTACTACTTGGGAAGCTACGGAACTCTTCACTCCTAAAAACTTTACCCAAGTAGATGATGAGGAGTGATTGAATTGGATATTGCGACTAAAGGAACATTATTCCTATCCATTCCACCAACAAAATTTACCTATACTTGTGCAAAATATCAAGATCACACTTTTTCCGACATTCATATAAATCACTTCGTCAGACGCCGAAGCAAAGCTCAATTTCCTAATAGGAAAAATGTATCCGAGCCACCCTCAAGGTTAAATGCCATAGAAATCTTCCACCCGGATCACAACTTCAAAAGACGTCAGATTAATTTCATTCAAGTTTTGAGGCGTAAGATGACTCGAAACTTCCAGAGGATTCGCAAGCCCAGTGAGACTTTATTTATGAAAAGAGATTCTACGAAAGTCATCAATCCCGTAATCGATACGATTTATTTCTTTCAACGTTATGCTATGATCGTTTCGACTAATGAAGTGCGGTCTGAAAGATGTAACTTGAAGAGATACTTACTCAAGACGACCACGGCGGCAAGAACGCTAAAACTTAAGCTTATCCACTAACGATTATAAATAGTGGCTACTTGGCGGTATTCTACGTATACGTTAAGGCACTTTTTCAAACCGGGTTTACGCTAACAGATGAAGACCGATGGATTCAAGACTGCCAGATGGTATCGATCGCTTCTAAGCGTACCGCACAGCGCTTTTAACTTCTTCTTCTTCTACTTCTCCTTCTTTTCCACACTATTTTAGATACCTCGGCTTAAACTCGGTGAGTCGAACTTTCTTCCATACCTGCAGCCTCAAAGGAGGATGTTTTTCTCGAGAATATCGCAGCAAACTCCTATATACACGACTTTACAGTTTATATCAGACTGATACTGTACTACTCTTTTTTGACGCTCGGTAAAACAAAGCTCTATGGTCCGAATTGAAAGGAAAAAAAGAGACTTGCGTATTGCGGAAATTCAATGCAAATACGAAGGATAGTTGAGGAGATAAACGGAACAAAGCGCCAGCGGCGGTAAACGCGCGGATACATAGGTACCCGAATACATACAGCTCCTATATACACAAGAGTTCGTGGGTGAAGGTGAGTAGTTGGGGTTGAAGTCTGTCGGTTGTCGGTTGAAGAAGGTGAGAAAAGGGTGCATTGCACCAGGAGCGAGCCAACGGCCGGGTTTCCGTAGCTCTCGCGAAATTCACCGAGTGCAAAAGTGAGTTTTCGTCTGTTACCCTCAACGTACACCGACAATCTCCAGAAGTACACCGAGCACCACACAACTATCTTCACCTTCACATTCACCCACTAGAGAACCGGCGAGATTAAATGAACACGATGTGATGTGGTGGTATACGGTAGCATGATATGGGCGGACTGGGCTACCAATCTCAAGCTACAAGCCTTTGAGCTCTAACGTATAGGGAGTAGCCACCGTTCTTGGAACAAAGTATTCTCCTCTGTGCTTCGACATATCTGGACCTGGTACCTTCGTATCATCGAACGAACAAAGGGAATGGACTGGTATATGCAGGAGAAGACATCGACGAGGTTGGACTCTCGACAGCGATATACCAGACGTTGAATTTCGAAGTTTGCTGCATAGTGAATTCTTGATGCCGGCGAAGACGCTCTCGCCCCTTTGAACACGACACCGAACAGACGCGTGCTGATCTTTGGTTTGATTTACGAGTCAAACAACAAAGTTATAGCTGCAATCGAATCGAGTAGAATTTTCAGCTCGAAAGAGAGTAAATGCCGCGGGGTCACGAGTATGTAGGTATGGTGTATTTTGTCGAGTACAGAGGACAGCAGACGGTAGCAATGTTGGCTGAACCAATCCACGAAATTAGATCAGCCTCACCCAAAATAGACCTTCCTCTCTGCGGTGGACGTTCTAAATCGAAAATGGGACGGGTTGATCTACGGGCGGCTCACGTGCACCTGCAGAGCAGGTATCATACCCTGGGGTCAGGCTGGTGCTGCGGTCCTGATTAAAACGAGCCTTCCGCTAAAGGAACCAAAAGTACCACGATGTACCTAGGGGTGGGTGTGATAAATTTAGCGGAAATCGAGGGGAGAAAATAACCGCCTTTTTTAACTGCAGTTAGACATTGAATGCTGACGTCACCGTCTAGCCGACAGCAGTTGGTAATTATACCTGGTGTAGCCAACGGAGTTTGGAATGCCAAGCAGCGAATTTGAGTCAGACGAGAAGGGCAAGCTAAATTTACGCGATTCTCCATCGTCTCTCGCTACTTTATACCGCATGTCCGACGCGGAAGCCGGTCACGGCATTTTCGCGGTTCTGAATAATGAATTTGTTCGCCGTCCTCGGGCCGCTACCCCCCGCTCGAACTAAGCCTGAAGACAGTATAACAATATAGGAAGGGTTAAGGTCTCTCAATCAAGTAGCTGGTTAGATTACGTAGGGCTCGGAATATCAGATAGACCGATGGAGGGCGGTCACCCTCAATAAACACTGCATACATCCGGTTCTGGCCTACCTCGCATGAAACACCCAGGGCGAGTGTCAGTCGATTGAATAATCCGCTATAAGGGGTGCGGCGCCTGTTGGGCTGGTTGCGGTTGTTACTACTACTGATCGGACGACCCTCGGACAGAAAAAAACATTTTCATCCAATGGCTTTTGGTGCACATCGTTATTCCAATTTGACGCGTTTGGATCAATGTACACTTGGAAAGGCGATCTGACAAATGAAGCACCGAGAGAAACTCGGTGTGGTCAGATTCATTCAAATATCAATCCCACCATCGATACTCGATTTCACATGCGTCGTCAGCTAGTCAGATACATAAGACAGTAAAATGCCGGATCAGGTTCCTGGATTTTAAGGGTGAGCGGCACTTTCAACGAAGGACAATGAATCTCTCCCGCATAAATACAGATTGGTACAAGCCAGAGGCTTGAAAACCGAAGACAGACGGTTTGGGTACTATCATCCCTCCCTTTACTTCATCCCTCCAAACTCCTGATACCTTAGAGCCCAAGACCCTCCCGTTCTTACACCAATAGTGCGGATGGGATACCCGGCAGTTTCTCCACTGTAACCACTTTTCTTTTTCTTCCTCTGCCTCAGACGTGGCCAGAGAGCATCCCTCTCTTTCTATGTGGCATAGAAACACGACTATCCAACAAAATGCATTATTCAGCGGTGTTCGTCTTCGTTCGCCTCCTTCGTACCCACTTCGAATTGGAAAGCCTGCTTAACGATGAGGGTAGGAATTGCAGTCCAAGGAACAGAGTGAATCCGTGCTTCATATTGTCGAGATGTTAGAGTGATATCAATGCGAAACGGTATATTAGAGTAACGTACACAGCGAAGGACAGTCGGGTCTTCGATACTGTCATGTTCCGCATAAAAACGCTAGAGGTCTCTCCGGGTTTTTTTTTTATGATCTGACCAAGTTCGCCGTGGGTTTTCTTTCTACAACACTTATAGGTCTACGCGAGGAGTACCTACGAATGAAAAATGTGGAAACCTTATCAATCCGTTCAAGATTCGGTCATCCGTTTGTTACTAGGGTCTTGTGTATTTAGGAAAAGATTCGTACACGTATGTGCATCCTTGGCTAGCAAATCTCCGGAGGGGTAATCTTTTTAAGGCCTCTTGCAACGCGTGTTATGTCATGGGTAGTAAAGATTCCGGAAGGAACCAGCTCACGCTCGACTGACAAACTCACAGTGGCGTGAGCAAACATTCACGGGCCTCGCATAATTGGATTTGACGTCGATATAAAAATACGAATCCCGCAAAAAAATGTTTGCCCTTCTCCAGGACAAACAGATAGAGGTTCAATCTCCCAACTGGAGCGGTTCCTTATATCAATCTGTGACGTCGCGTGCTCATAAATGTTTGGCGAATTATGAATCGCCGCCATGTTGGACCCTTGATGAGACAATTCCTCCGTGCCATTAATCAGAAATGTCAGACATCATGACGTCGATATAAAAATACGAATCCGGAAAAAAAATCTTTGCCCTTCTCCAGGACAAACAGATAGAGGTTTAATCTCCCAACTGGAACGGATCCTTATATCAATCTGTGACGTCGCGTGCTCATGAATGTTTGGCGAATTATGAATCGCCGCCACTTTGGACCCTTGACGCGACAATTCCTTTGTGCCATTAATCAGAAATGTCAGGCATCTCGAATCGTAAGTTTAACGTGATCCCGACTTTGGCCGCCTCTGTTGGTTTTGAACAGACGAAAATTCACTTACGCATTCCAACTGCGACTCAATCGAGAGTCGAATTCGAACCACACCACTACTCTGCGATCCCCCAGCTGCCCAACTCCAGGTTCTCGGTTCTCTTTCTCCCACTTCCACAAACGGGTACCACCACAACTTTACGGAACTCCATCCCCACCCTTAAATCTCCAGTCTCCTTTACCGACCCTCAACTGGGACTCTATGAGAGAACTCCATCCCATATATCCCTGGTGCATACTGATTCTAGTGATTCTCTCGACCCGGAGAGAGCTTCCCACCCCCAGCCACCCCCAGCCTGTCCGCGTATACCACCTTCCCTCTTATGACTTATTGGGAATCGACTGTTTGACTGCATCAATTCTATCTAGGGTTTGAGATTAAATGATAATGGACTCTGTGAAGGAACTTTGCTCGTATGCCCACTCAAATCTGGAAGGCAAACGGATACCTATGTGATATTATATCTCACGCCATAGTTTGCATAAGTGATGTACCCAGCATTGAGTAGGTTGAGTTAGGTTAGGTTAGGTTGCTACATCCACAATCCAGAATCCACATGAGAGTTGGTTCAAGATCGAAGCCCTTCATACGATTGTCCTCCAGCCAGGAGGACTGTACTGCCTCTGTAAAATGTACTCGACCTCGATCCGACTGTGTTCACTTTGGTATTTCCCTAACAGTGAGGTTACAGATTGTCTGGTGGATTCTATCTCGCGAATCGACTATAGAAGAGGGTGCCCCAGACTGTGGGAGCCCTTCCAATGGAAAACTGCATTTTTGTTATTCAATCACCCCCGATGGTCGCATTGTCAGTTTTCTTTCTGTTCCGTCTAACCGTTCCTGAGTGTCATTGAAGTGGTAGTATTGGTAGGTAGGAAGTCGTATTGTTTAATCGTTTAAAAGGCACTAGGCAATTGAATTAATTTTGGTAACAAGAAGAAGCCTGTGAACCGCTAACGATAATTGCCGGAACCTTCATCGACGTGTGTATATGTGTCCTTGCTCTAGTATGCCGAGTGATTACTTTGATGCGGAGTCTCTGTGATACTGCTGTAGTAAAACACCGAAAGAAAAAGCTCTCAACATCGTATTTCCAATAAATTGGATGTTACATTCTTGTCCAAATGAACCAGTCCCCCCCTAATTCCTTCTTACGTTACTATACTTTGGAAAATCGGAGATTGTACGGTAAAACCTTTCATGAGCATGGGATCCGTAGCCAAAGTGACATCGGAGAACTTAGGTTTCCGGGATCCGCGGATGATCCTCATATTGCGAAAGACTCTTCGATTTGATTTGGTAGATGACTTGTGACTGTCTGGTAGTCGGTTTTTCCGTCCATAGCTAGTTTCCACGGACATGAGCCGGCAGATAAAAATTAAGCGAATGGGCATGGTTGGTCTGCAGATGTTTTCAGAGATTATCATATGTGGACCCTTGGAAGTCTAGGAATCAGAAAGCGTGGACGGGTCTGGTGGACGGATTCAGGACGAGATGAGATACAATTGAATGATGCACGACCGAGATTAGGTGAGTGGTTCGCTCCGTAACCGAGTTAGCGTTACATCCACGGGTAGCAACGGTGACGAGTGATCAAATTTTCGTTTCAGCTCGGAGAATATTATGGCAGGCAGCTTACCTCGGGATAAGCTGAACTCGGTGCATTTTGCGGTAACTTTTTTTAACGCTTTTTACCCAACTTTTCTGTATTGGGATAAGTGCTCCCGGAACGGTCCTGAGGGACGACGCGGACGGGTTCAAATAGATAACAATAAAAGGCAATAGAATATCGTGCACGTACAGGCAATACATATTGCATGGGCTAAGACATCCCCCTTTCCTGGTTCCACCGACCCTCCGGGTCTCAGAGCTCCGGCTGAAAACCTCGCGTGTGGTTCCACGTGTGTAAGTGTATACGAGACGTATATATCTGGATGTACACGTACATGTATACAACAATAAGCTTTAGGAAAGCTGGGAAACACCGGGTCTGAAACTTTGCTCAGAAAAATATTAAGATGGAGCACTGGGTCAGCGTTGGGAATCTTAAAGATCATCCAGTATTCTATTGTGAGGATACATCATTCGAAGTTGAACTGCGTTCCTAAACACGAGGGATCGTGTGTAGGAAAACGTCGAATATATTCTCCCGAATATCGTTTATACTCGATGAGTGTTTTCTGCGATCGAATCAGACAGTTGACATAGACGTATAGCCCGGTACAAGATGTTAATGTAACCGAAACAGAGCGACGATCAAGTCGACCCTCCCAAACTCTGTGCGTCAAGATCTATGGCATTGTACTTTGAGATAATATATCGTGGTCGCAAATTTTTTGATGAAAGTGATCTTGAAAGGGATGGAAGTCGATAAAAAATAAGACTGAATAACAATGCAAATTGATTGAAAATTACCTTCGGATTACTTTTGAGGGTTGTATTCTTGGACGCAGAGATGGAATTGTAACTGGGTTAAGTCCCCCACACTTACACAACCTCTTCTAAGCGCGGAATTCGCATGACTCGACGCTCTTGTGTTAATTAAATTTGTATGACACAAATTACATACGAATAGCAGGGGCACGTTCAGGGCATGTAAATACAATTGGCTTTGTCTCGTAAAGTGCACCTGGATTCGTCCGGAGGATTCTGAAGTGTTCGCGATGTACGTTTTATGAATTTCAAAGCATTCAAACTTCCACTATCAATAATTTCTCCGTTCTTAGAACTATTGATTGTGGATTGTGGAGGAACTGATGATCATCACAATTGACATTGATTCCAAAGCCCTCAAAGCTTCTGAAGTCTACAAAGTTTTTGATCAATGTCCTACGCGATATTTTTCCATGTGCAATGTTGCTACATTTCGGACCAATACTAGTTTGTTGAAGTGAATGTATCCACTGAAATTCCGTTCGTAGAGTCTGCCTCGATTCCGAACATTGTTCGTAATTGTTTACCCGTTCCGCGATTTTCAGATATACCAGGGTGCGACGGAACTGTGGAAATTCAATCAAATTTGAATTTCTCACTGCGCACGAGCCTCGCTTCAATAGCTCCTATTGGAAGCGACGAGAGGCGTTTGTTAACCAGTTTTTTACCGAAAAATCGTCGATACTTTTTCGCACACACTCAAATAGTCACGAACTCAGATACTACGTCATATCACAACCGAATTTCACTATAAACTTACTAACAGATGTTCTAATGTAACAGATATGGTCGAAATAGCGCATTGAGAGTTGTCCAAAGCTTGTCAACAACAATGGCAAAAGTTCTACATTGGAAAAAAGTAGGTAGTAGGTTATAGTGTCTGTGAACCGTTGGGTGTGCTCTTGAGGTAGAAAAGAAAAAAATCTCACGCATTCAAATAGAACTGGATGGAAGGGTGGCATGACATGAAAGTAGTTATTGGAAAAGGCGAATATTTGGGTAGAAAATTTTTTGGAAGAAATTCTCCAGACGTGACTTGGGGGAGTGTGAGGATTCCTTTTCGCCTTCCGACGTGAGATTCCTCCGTGGGTGAAGGAAGCATTGTGAAAAAGAGCGAGGTAAAAGGAACGGATGAGAAACAGAACAACAAGTTGGACGAATCGCGCATAAATTGCATCCGTGCGGACAATTACATTTACCAAGTTCCCATCGAATGAAATCGTACGGATCGGCATTGCTCGGGCATATCGAATGTGAATATCATTGGAGGCTGGGGAAGGAAATGTAAGGCCGAAGAGGACTGTAGGCAAAAGGCCTCAGGGTTCGGATCGGCTCGACGTACCTTTTCGACAAGTCTTCAAGTCAAGTCAAGTTTTCAAATAACAAATTTAACTATTCCGACCTCAATTATGGAACCCAACGGAATGTGGAGAATTATTCGGATTGTAAATGGGATTTCAAGTCCTCCGAAAAATGGCGGCCTTACTCAGCTGAAATCGAAATGTTATCATCACCATAGGCTTGCGGTTGGATCCACTTTCTTCAACGATCTATAGCAGGTAACAACTATTTTATCACCTGCGGCTTAAAGTTGAAGAAATAATGTGCATTCGAGTCTTTTTTGGTATACTGTATAATACCGAGGAGAATCATATAACAGTAAAGTACGTGATTGTATGTCCGGATGTCCGGATGTCCAGAAAATTTCTAGATTCTAATCCAGCAAAGTCTCTATATTATTCTCAACATATTATTATTACATTATTATATCATTAAATTATATTAAATTATATTATTATAATTTCTATTATTATAGTTATTATTATTATTATTACTGGATTTGGCTGATATAAATTCGTAAAGTCTGATATAAATCTCGATGTTTCGTTACTTGACTGATATTTTTCGATATTATTATAAATAATTCGTCATGCCTACTACAAATTCTGATGTTCCGTTGCTTGACTGATAATTTTTAATATTATTATAAACAATTCGTCATGTCGGCTATGAATCCCGATGTTTCATTTCTTGACTGGGATTTTTCGATATTATTATCAACAATTCGTCATGCTGGCTATGAATCCCGATGTTTCGTCACCTTCCCGGTTTTTCGATATTATTATCAACAATTCGTCATGCTGGCTATGAATCCCGATGTTTCATTTCTTGACTGGGATTTTTCGATATTATTATTATTAACAATTCGTCATGTCTGCTATACATGCCCACTTTTCGTCATCTTTTCGGTTTTCATCGATATTATTATCAACAATTCGTCATGTCTACTATACATGCCAAATTTTCGTCACCTTTCCGGTTTTTATCAATATTATTGTCAACAATTCGTCATGTTTGCTATACATCTCAACTTTTCGTTGCCTACCCGGTTATTATCAATATTAATATCAACAAATCGTCATGTCTATTATAGATTTCAACTTTTCGTTGCCTTCCCGGTTATTATCATAAACAATATCATTATCAACAATTCGTCATGTCTGCTATATATTCCGATGTTTCAATCGTGATCAACTTGCGTGGCTAAATCTCAACAAGACCAATGTGGAAGCACGTCAGTATTTGTACTGCGAAATTCCGAATCATTGTATGTTTAATAAGAAGAACACGGAGTGGACGAAATGAAAGGAATTTGTGAAAACTATATTGAGCAGAATGTATTTCGTGAGTTCCAGAAAAACACAGCGTTATTATTTGAGATCGGTGTTATTACGTCTTCGGGGAGCACAATCATACGATGATTTGCGAACTGATGAAGGTACGATATACTCATCCTTTTTTGGGGCAACTGTAGCGCGAAAGTTAGTTACTGATGACGAAGAATGAGACAAATGTTGAGATGAAGGATCGTCTATTAAATTTCCGAAAGAGATGTGTACTAGGCTGTTGGCGTATATGTATATGTGTTTTCGACATGTCAATTAATGCACGCGAATCGTTTGAAAAATACAAACACCTTGCGGGTGATCAATGAAATACTCGTATTTCATGGATTCACGTTGCAAAAGTTCAATTCACCGGACTTAAAAGAAGGTTACATATCACTGCTATCGAAAAGATAGTGGGAACATTAGGTAATAGTTCAACGAAAGATCAACGTATTGTATATGACGCAGTTATGCGTGCTGTACGTTGCGAAGGCTCTGATTAGTGCATTCATTTGGATGGTCCGGGTGGCAGCGGAAAAAGTTATTATTCAATATTATAACTTCATTGAGAAGTATGGGTCTGATAGTGGTGCCTGTAGCATGGACTGGAATCGCAGCGAATTTATTGAAAGGAGGAAGAACTGCACACTCCACTTTCAAGCTGTCGTTACAATTGAAAGAATGCTTAACGTGTAATATTAAATCGAATTCTGCACAAGGGTTGTACATTCGAGATGCGAAAGTCAGAATCTAGGATGAAATGACAATGGCCTCTTAGTATGCACTGGAGGCTGTTGACCGTATGTTCAGAAATGTATGCGAATGTAACAAACCATTCAGTGGTAAAATAGTCATAATTTCTGGGGATTCTCGGCCAACTTTAACAGTTGTTAGCCGTGGAAGTAGAATACCAATTTCAGAGGCGTGTGTGAAAATACGCAGCCTATGGAATCAATTCGTATACTTGTCATTGAAGGGTAACCTTGGCGTCTTTGATGGAAAAACAGATTCTCAACAATCGCTTCTGCGGATTGGGGATGGTGTATTTGGCGATTCTTTTGAACATCACAACGGAGTTGTAAGCAGTCACACGAAATTCTGATCGAATGGTGAAATTGTGCAAGAAATATTTGGAGAGAGCGTCGATCCTCAAGATCCCCAAAATTATGGAAAGGTTATATTAGCTCCAACCAATGTGGACGTCATTGCCATAAACAACGAAATGATGTCAACAATTAAAAGTGTTGGAGTAGAATAAATGAGTGTTCGTACAGGCGAAGATGAAGATAATACTGATATGAGTAATATACACTTGATAGAATTCATGAATTCATTTACACCCAATGGTCTTATACCTCATAACCTAACGCTAAAAGTGGGCAGGGGGTGAGCTCGATTCTACAGAAATCCATTGTACAGAGTTCGTTAACACAAGTTCGAATCTGCAGAAGTTCGTTTCTACAGAATTTGGTTTAAGAGGTTCGTTCCTACGGAATTCGTTTTCATCATAGGTTCGTTTCCACCACGTTGTGGTAACTACGCAGACAGTAGTTCTGTCGTTCTGAGACAGTTTAGAAAAAATGAGGCTAGCCACTAATCCAACACACATGAGCCATGGTATCTACCCAGAAGGTGTTTTGTCGCCTCCGTGGACAGGTTGGAAAAAGTTAGGCTAGCCAGTAACCCGACACACATGGTCCATGGTAACTACCCAGGAGGTGTTTTGTCGCCTCCGTGGACAGGTTGGAAAAAGTAAGGCCAGCCACCAACCCGACACACACGACCCATGGTAACTACCCTAAAGGTGTTTTGTCGCATCGACAATATCTTCGTTCCGGGGTTTTCTAGCCTTAGAATATTTTGGGTAGAGACTTTTGGACTGGTGGATCTTTTTTGGAGGTGATGCTTTCGGGTAGAAAACGACTTTTTGTGCACGAATCTGTAGAAACAAACCCCCGAACCGAACTCTGTAGAAACGATCATGCATGGACTAATTCTGCAGAATCGAGCTTTGTGGACATTATCTTCTGTAAAACCGAATTCTGTATTTAAACGAACTCCAGACCCGTATTCTGTAGAAATGAAGACTGTAGAAACGTACCTCTCTCAATTAAACTATCTGAAACGTATAGTCTACTGACAACCGAGCGAGCGAAGTAAGCGAGGAACAATCCTGAACCGATTTGAATCGCGTAGCACTCTACTATGTGGAGTGAGGCGCGGAGTACCGAGGGCCGTTCGGAACGAGCGAAGCGAGCGGAGAACAGGGTTGGCGCGCGAAGCGCGCAGAGGCGGAACCCCTAGTGTATATTGAACTCTGGTGCAAAAACCTTCGCCAAGTACATTAAAATCTTCCTCCAAAAAATTGTCTTCCACAAAAAGTCTTCCTCCACAAAATTGTCTTCCACAAAAAGTCTTCCTCCAAAAATTCGACTTCCTTAAAAAGTCTTCCTTCAAAAACATCTCTAAAAAAAAATTGAAATCAGATGTAACTGCCAAGTACAACAGAATACGAATGAAATCCTACTACATGGCGTCGTGCTCGTTCACTAGCTACGCTCGCTCACTCGATTGGTTTTTTAAATAATTTGTGACGTCATAAAAATTAGGAGCAAAAAGTGACCAAACGATAAAATTGTAGAAAAAAAGTACACATAAATTTGTAAAAAAAAATTGTAGAACAAAGTTTTGGAAATAAAAATTTGAAAAAAAAAATGTTTAAACAAAATTTTGGGAGTGGTACTTGGCGGGCTTTTATAGCAATGCATTAGACTGTCACGTAAACATGTAACCTAGTTTCACTTGCCCACACCTGGCCCGCAAAGTACCACGGACAAAATTTTGTTTAAACATTTTTTTTTTCAAATTTTTATTTCCAAAACTTTGTTCTACAATTTTTTTTTACAAATTTATGTGTATTTTTTTTCTACAATTCTATCGTTTGGTCACTTTTTGCTCCAAAAATTTTAATTTGACATCTGATAGCGATTCACAAAATTTCATCGAAGTCTCCCCTCAAGGGAATACGTTGGCCGGTTGAATACTTTTCAAATTATCCGACAATGGACTTCAGCATAAGTGGAAATCCGTATCCTGCCATGCTCCAGTATAATGTTTTTATGATTTCCTACAAAAATAATAACTTAATAACAGTATGGAAATATATCAAAATCAATTAATAACTGTCGATAAACACTCAATAAAGTCTTCCGAGATAGTACTTCTGTTATTAGATTGCATGGCAAGATTCGTCCGTTCGCTCCGGTCCATCAAGATATTCTTATCGTCAGAATCCGATGATTTGACGTCGTGTTAATCGAGTGCTCCAAGAGCTGTTCCGCAACGTGAAAATTTAAAGCTAAGTCATCGAAGAAAACCTCCGGAGCATACTGCAGCGTACACATTTTCTCTGTGGAGCTAGAACTAGGCGTGAGAAAATATAACCAAAACAATTGAATGATTGCTCATGTCAATAACTTCTGCGGAAACAGACGTGTTCGGTGGACAGTTTAGAACTGAAACGTAACTCCTGAAACCGGGTAGGAAATGTGTACGGAGCTCTATAATCGCCTCGAAGCGTATTCCGAGTTACGTCTGCTCTAGACTGTCCGCCGAGATATACGTCTGTTATTCCGGTTATTCCTTAGGACTCGTCGAATATCAATAAATCGCTCGCCCGAATTAATATTTTCACACAAGACAGAGCATGATGCGAACGTTCAACATCGTAGAGTACCCTGGCGAAAATGAGAACTCTGCAAAATCTTTACAAAAATCTACAAACGAAAATGCAGAAAAATTCAGAGTTTTCCAGAAATGTAAACTCTGTTATTCGCTGTGAAAATCTGGAAAAATCTGGAAAAATGTGAAAATTTCTGTTGTAGAGTTTTACAGAATTTTCCGGAGTGTAGAAATTTCTTGTGAACACAGAAATTCCGAGTTTTGCAGAGAAATTAATGATTTTCGATGTAAAATTTCGTAAAATTCCGCGGTACAGTTTTGCAGATTTTCTACGAGTGTGCGCAATATTTTCCATGCAGAAGAATCCGAAGTTTTGCAGAGGAATTTATGATTTTCGATGTAAAAATCTGAAAATTTCTGCTGTACAGTTTTGCAGAATTATCCAGATTGTACAAATTTCACGACAATAGAGAAATGCAGTGCCTTGCAGAGAAATTGATGATTTTCGATGAAAAATTTTGTAAAAGTCCGCGGTAGAGTTTTGCAGATTTTTCACAAGTGTGCGCAATATTTTCCATGCAGAAGAATCCGAAGTTTTGCAGAGGAATTTATGATTTTCGATGTAAAAATCTGAAAATTTCTGCTGTACAGTTTTGCAGAATTATCCAAATTGTACAAATTTCACGACAATAGAGAAATTCAGTGCCTTGCAGAGAAATTGATGATTTTCGATGAAAAATTTCGTAAAAGTCCGCGGTAGAGTTTTGCAGATTTTCCACAAGTGTGCGTAATATTTTCCATGCAGAAGAATCCGAAGTTTTGCAGAGGAATTTATGATTTTCGATGTAAAAATCTGAAAATTTTTGCTGTACAGTTCTGCAGAATTATCCAAATTGTACAAATTTCACGACAACAGAGAAATTCAGTACCTTGCAGAGAAATTGATGATTTTCGATGAAAAATTTTGTAAAAGTCCGCGGTAGAGTTTTGCAGATTTTCCACAAGTGTGCGTAATATCTTCCATGCAGAAAAATCCGAAGTTTTGCACAGAAATTTATGATTCTTAATGTAAAAACTGAAAATTTCTGGTGCACGCAGTTTTGCAAAATTTTCAAAAGTTCACAAATTTCACGACAACAGAGAAATTCAGTGCCTTGCAGAGAAATTGATGATTTTCGATGAAAAATTTCGTAAAAGTCCGCGGTAGAGTTTTGCAGATTTTCCACAAGTGTGCGTAATATTTTCCATGCAGAAAAATCCGAAGTTTTGCACAGAAATTTATGATTTTTTATGTAAAAATCTGAAAATTTCTGGTGCACAGTTTTGCAGAATTTTCAAAAGTTTACAAATTTCACGATAACAGAAAAATTCAGAGTTTTGCAGAGAAATTTATTATTTTCGATGACAAATTTCGTTAATTTCCGCTGTAGAGTTTTGCAAATTTTCCACAGTGTGCCTGGTTAAAAAAAATCTATGCGAAATTTCTACAAAAATCTATGAAAGCAAATGAACAAAAAGTCGAAGTTTTTCAGATATGTTAACTCTGTTACTGGCTGGTAGAATCTAGAAAAATCTGAAAAAATCTGCTGTAGAGTTTTTCAAAATTTCCTGAAGTATGGCGTCATCCAAGTAGTACGTAACGCTATTTTTGACCCCCCCCCCCCCCTCCTAAGTGTTACGTTATGCTACCAATTGCTAAGATTATGATAAGGGGCCGTGCATAAATGACGTCACCATGAATTCTGCCTTTTTTGACCCCCCCTCCCCCCATGTCACACCAAGTCACAAAGCTTGGACCCCCCCTCCCCAAGGTGACGTCACAAAACTTTCACATACCCCCCCTCGGGCGGGCTTTTCAAATTTGAGACAGGGTTTTTTGACTGAATATTGAAGAAAAATTGAAATTTCGAAATGTGACGTCACATTTGCGTGTACCCCCCCCCCTCCCCATGTCACAAAACGTCACATTTTCGGTGACTCCCCTCCCCCCCTTTGAGTGGTGACGTCATTTATGCACGGCCCCTAAAGCGCTGGAAATTTAAAAAAAATAGGATCATTTTTCATGGTTACAATTAAACTGTTTGGCGATGTGGATATATGCTTTTGTTTCTCAAGTATTTATTGGAAATAAAAACCGTAACGTCTGACGATATCCCCCCCTCCCCGCCCGCCCCCTCCCCCCCAACAAATGGTCACGTTTTGACCGACTCCCCTCCCCCATAGTAACACCCTCCCCTGAGCATTACGTAATACTTGAATGACGCCTATGGACATTTCACAGAAACAGAGAAATTCGAAGTTTTGCATAGAAATCGATGATTTCCAATTGTCAATTCTGGAAATTTCTGCTGCAGAGTTTTTCAAATTTTCCCCAGGTACAAATTTCTCAGCAGCAGAAAAATCCTGAGTTTTACGGAGAAATTTAGTACCCGTGACCGCCACGCGGCGGCGTTGCTTCCCGCAGCCAAGTAATCACGGTGGGGATATATGTTGGCGCGGCATCGTGGCCACGTCACCCGTGCCTAGACTACTGTCGGGCCAATATTTTCTAGAGGCGGATGAAGAAATCCTAACTTGCAGAGATGCACAGGAATTTTCCAATTTCTTCAGAATTTCGCCTCGAAATCGTAAACACAAATGAATAAGGGGCGGCCGACTTAGGGGGGGGGGGAGGCGACCCCCCCCGTGCGCACGCCTAGGGCTTGTGTTGAAGAGATTTTCAGAGATATGTATAATATATCGGAATTTTCCGCGGAAATGCAGATATTTACAGGTGGGGTCCATTTCTGAAATTCGTACTTGAAGAGATTTCCAGAAATATGTATACTTTTCCGGAATTTTTCGCGGAAATGCAGAT
Source organism: Euura lappo (assembly GCA_018257835.1). Taxonomy (NCBI): domain Eukaryota; kingdom Metazoa; phylum Arthropoda; class Insecta; order Hymenoptera; family Tenthredinidae; genus Euura; species Euura lappo. Next base: position 86,090 of record JAEUYN010001649.1, read on the forward strand.
ATTTACAGGCGGGGTCCATTTCTGAAATTCGTACTTGTGGAGATTTCCAGAAATATGTGTAATGTAATGTAATATTTCTTTATTTTGTAATGCCTTGTGGCGTTTTACATATCTTTGTACTTTTTCGCAATTTTTCATCGAAATGGAGAAATAGATACGCACAAAGGCGTCGCGGAATAATTTTTGTGCTACAGAGATTTTCAAACAAAAAACTCTGATTTTTCTCTGAGAAAAACTCTGATTTTTCTCTGAAAGGTGTTCCAAATAACAGACAAATGTAGAATTTTTTTCAGAGTTTTTCGGAGAAAATTGCGGAGTTTTTCAGAATTTTTTTTTCGCCAGGGTATTGTTTCAATTCAATTACGATGTAGCACGATCAATCCCATAGGTTATGTATTCCCAAATTTCGATGACTTATCTCATTCTCGTAGAAATCATATATTCACTTCAGTGGAGAATCATAAATTTCATTGTTTCTTATCCCATCATAAATAAGTCGTAAATAACGTCACATTAATATGTCCAACGGTAATAATAGTTAACATACGCAAATTCGTAATAAAAACTCTTGTTGACCGCTTCGTCAACCTAGCAGAACCTAACCTCACTTAATCTAGCAGCCGCACTAGCAGCCGACATGGAACGACAACATGGTCGGTAACTTGACGGCCATAGACAATGTTGTTTCGTCTGTTTGCATGTATGATACTAGATAGATCGGAAACTCTGTAATATTTCAGCACCATGTAACTTCCCTATTACTCGAACGGCTTTCTATAGTATTATATATATTCAGAATTTGGAATCGACTGAAGGAGGAGGAAATGAAATTGACGATGAAACGAGGTATCAGAAATCTTTAATTAATCATATCTAAACTCACAGTAAACCGATTACGGTGAAATTGGGCTTAAATGAAAGCTTTTTGAGCCTACATTCGAACCCGTGTATGCGAGAAGCCATATTCGTCGCGGATACGAAATGAACACGACTTCAAAATTACTGTTCGGCCGAAACAGTGGTCGCTCGGGTATATAGAGCCGTTGAGTCTCTCGCGCGTAAAAAATTTTTTTTAATGTACTTGGCTCGAGACTCTACCGAGTCTCTTGATAAAATGGGCAAACTATACCGGCACAGAAAATCTAATCAAGATATCATGCGCCCATAAATGTATACAGCGATCGTATTTTTTACGACCTAAATACGCTCATAAATGGGGTTGTGAATGTTCAGGTAAGCTCCGTAGAAAGCACAGATTTACTTTTATCAAAGATGAAAAAAAAACTGGATAAAATAAAAAAATATTATTCACATGGAGACGATTTGTAGGTTCTTCACAACAATTTTTTTTTATTATTAGGTTCAGCACAATTATTTTAACAGAGAGGAAGGATTGGGGGTATACAAATTTGAGAGCGGGGGTGAAATAGTTTGTAGCTTTAGAAGACCGCCTGTAACGGGGGGCTGTAGTTTGCATAATTTATTGAGGTTATTTAAAGCACTGTACAAGTGCAATTGTATCATTTTGGAAACATATACTCTACCAATAGTCATTTCACCGTTGCCTGTCACTGGTGCTTTATAGTTCGCTTTCCGAGGCTATGCTATAGATGTAAATCATAATTCAAATCAATTGTTTTCAATTAACAGATTCAACAGCAACGTTTCTTCGTTAGTTATCCAACCACTTCTTATCCTTGTCATCTTTCTCTACCCGTTACATCCACGTTGATTATTCAAAAGTTCTGCAATCGCAACGCCGCTTTAAGTAAACCTAGTAAATGAACTCCTGATAGGGATCCGCAGGGGAGGTGAAGCGTGAAGTGATGATACTTTTTGGCCGACGCATGGGAGTTTTTATTCGTTGGTATTCCGCGAGGTACTCTTTTACGATCGTAATAACTCTTCCCCCTCTGCAGTCTGCAAGCAAGTGGGGACGTGAAAAAAGTATCACGGTCCAACAGCGATAAACCCACGACTAATGATTGTGCCAAGATTAACACTAAGAATCCTCCTTCGTTAATAACAGTGGATTAATGCAAATAGACGAGTATCAACGCGTGGGAAATGCAATCTGTAGTCTACAAAATTCAACAAGATTTTGGTTTTGCCTTTTTATTTACTTCTCTTTTCCTGCACCCCTGACGTTAGTTGAGAGGGAGGGCGACACCATTAACCAAAGTGCCTGGCACTACCCCCTTCCGGTTCCTCGAAGGTCGGGAGTTCTCGACGTGTGGTTTTACTAAACACAGCGTATTTATCAGACTCCCTAACAAATCGAGTTCCCTAGGTACAAATGTACCGCATCCCCTTCCATCCGACCACCAAACCCCGCGACACACGCCTCTTAGGGGTTCTCTTCCTACTATGGAACTGAACTCGTCCAAGGAGGTTGGAGTAGTCGCGTGTCGTATAGGCTTCCTTTGGAGAGAAGCACTCGAAATCAATACAGGTCCGCGAGAGACTGAGAGAGTGGATACACTTTGGGCTCTGGTGAGGGTCGCCGCCAGCATGAGTTACGAGTAGATCAGGAGCGGGAGAAGTAAGGGGGTGAGCCCCCTCCTGGCTCCTGAATTATGTATGGGGACAGTCAAAGTCGCAGTAACAGTTGCGATCCTCGAGGAATCAGGATCGACGCCAAACGGACGTCGAACTTGGGAGAGGGGAGAAAAGAAAAAATGGACGTTTAGATTAAATGGAAAGGGATTCGGGGCACCAGGTTATTTTGGCATGGAACTTGAATGAAACGCGCCCCGAACGTATGCGAATATACAAATGGCGCGTGGACGCTGGTCGGCGGGGGTAATCATTAAAAAGTTTTTATTTTCATTTCCCTGTACATGAAGTTATAAAGCGTAAGGCACCAATGAATTCGGAGAAAATTAAACTCGTAAAATTTATGAGCCAAAGAACAAGCCGTTTCGAGTTAACCAGAGTCGAAGCATATGCTAGAGGTGAGGTTAGTAATATTTTATATCTCTTATCTGAAATTTAAATGATCCCTGGTGTATATTGAGTTTGCATCCTGCTTAACAGATGTCTATGCTCGCGATAGTTCGCGGTTACACGACGAGAGTATGAGAGGGTGGAGTGGCTCCGAGTTCACGTTTTCTTAGCTCAGAGGTCGACCGAGACACGGAGGATATGGAAACCGGGGAGTCAACCCCAACTTGATAGGGTAACGGATCTGGGTAACATAGGAGCAGGCATTCGCTTGGAAGTGGGGAAGACCGTGGGGCTAGTTACTTATGCTGGACATGTTCTCGGCTAATGGGACCAAATTATAACCCTCAGGTGAGGGTATCTATCCCCAATATGTCTTCCCACGGCCCCTATTCAACTCCGATAAGACGTCCCGAGTGTATTTATTGGTAATAGACTTTTCACAGTAAGAATCGCTCTCAATACCGCGCAGAAACAATGCCAAATGTTCATTTTTCAAGAAGGAATATTTATAAAACCTGCATCCGATTATTCGATGGCTATGTAGAAGTGGAAAGAAAAGATGACGCATGCGCACATCGTATAAACTCCACTTTCTGCACTGTAATGAGAAAACTCAGCGCGTTCCCATGTCACAAATTATCTACTCTATACTCCAGGACTTTTTTCTACGTGCGCTTTAAAATGATACCAATTGGGCGTGAACAATGCTTAAGCTCTTTGTATGAATGTAAACTTTATACATAACGGATGTCGCCTACCTTCCACATTTGTTACATAACCCGTTTTATCCGTTTTCGCCGCGCATGGTGATTTTCTGGAGTTACGTTATACGGCAAACTCGATTCGTTCCTTGATCACCGTGAGCTCGTTAAGCTCTGCATTTAGTAGCCTGAGGTAACGGTCGGCAGAATAGTGGTTTTGATCGGTTTCTATTGTGCAGGGTTGATTTGAACAATGTGGATGGGGTTTTGATCAAGCGAAGCGTAACATTTATAGAATATCGATGGTGTTGAATGGTGTAGCCCATCGACCATGATGCATCTACTGAAAATTAATTACGCTGGCCTGTATCTTCTCTGTATCAATAATGATTGCGCGGATCTCGCTCACCCGTACTATTACGGATCCATTACCAACTATACCGTATCCCGGTTATGAATAATATTATCATCACAATTATTACCATAATTATTGTTATATGTCCAATGACGTTCATTATTACGAGGTGAAATTATTATCTCGACGTCATCAAAACGAGCTTTTAGAGCGCAGCAAGTATATTGAATTTATATGGCCGGTACCACGTCGCAGATATCGAACAAACGGGATGCTAGATCCCATGGGTTCAGTAGCATCTCCTCAAATATTGTAAGTGAGGTATAGTCGCGGTGAGAAGGATCCGAATCTGCTCGAGTGTCGAACGTCTCGTGGAAATGAGAGAAAAAGGGCAAAGAATGAATAGAAAGATAAAACAATGGATTGAAGCACTTGATATTGTGCGTGGAATATTTCGTTTCTGTACACCTTTTAGCACTTTCAAAATCCCGGTATACGCTCTCACGTCAAAAGAGGAAGCATCCCCTAGTTGAATGATTGGAAATTCTACTGACACAAGGTGCGGAAGGTTGAAGGATTTCTTCCCAAATTCACCGGAGGTGAAGAAACAAATCCCTTCATTCTAATTCAGACTAATTTCCCAACATTTAAAAAATGAAATACTTTACAGACGTGAGAAATATGTTTATTTGAACACAGGTTCGAGGACTGATCATTCGTTGACGGGAACGAAGTCGCGGCAATAAATCATGTAGGGTGACTTAAACTTCCATTCAGAATTTCTTTAGCATGTTAAAGGTTGTAGTCGCATATCTATGCAATAGCCGATGTAGCGTGACTGAACTAAAAAGGAGAGAGAGAGAGAGAGAGAGAGAGATAAATAATCCGGAAGGGTCAAAAACGTCATTAGTTTGGACAAGTTCGTTAACGACCACTACATACTTCCGGTATTGTTCGGGTGACTTGGTTCCTGCGTTGTTGTTTCCTTATTGTTGTATATTTCCGTTGACGTGGACAGGCTATAAAATACCCCCCGTCCCTCCGTCGCCGCAACCCCGACTCTCCCCTCTCGACAATATTTACTGGCAATTCGGCACTTATGGAAATTCCATTCGGTGTATCAGCCAATGTGGATAAACTGGGCGAGTCGAATCAATGGACCGTGTAGTTGTTCGGAGGCTGCTATTTCGCATCATCGCCTTTGGGCGCCACGCTTAGGGTGTAGAACAGGTTCGTGACGGGGCGTCGAGCCGTCGCTAAACGATGATGAGTACCTACCGCTGCCTATTTCACTGGCATAGCTTGTGGCTGTCACGATTCGGGTATGAAAATTGAGGTTGAACATTTTTTAAATAATACCTTGTGAATCTAGCAATTTCACTCTGAGTGATGTAATAGCTCAGTTTTTGAAGATGATATAACTCACGGCAACTTTAGTCACGCTATTTGCCGCCGGCCCCTCCGAGTTGTAACTCGTATCTCGGAGATGAAATAATCGTTCTATCAAGTTAGAACAACTTGGTTGGTAACTCGTAACACGGAATTCATATTGTAAAATGTTTCCGCTTTGTCAATGTATTTGCACAGTAATTTAGCATAAATATGAATAATTCTTCCCCTTATCTTTATGTTCTAGAAAAAACAAAACACGTCAGACCAATCTGGTAATGCACGTCGTTTTTATTCCAGTATTCCATCGGGATTGAATTTCTGATCCTCTCATATTCTGTTGTCAAATTATTTCTTCTTTTTCTTTTTCTTTTTCTCTTATGAATGGGGGTGGTTTAAATTACTGGTATCATGCGTCGTCGCACATATACCAGTTCTTCATGTTTCCCATCAGCTGTGTTTATAGAGAAGACGAGGTGGGACCCGATATTCCCTATATATATTCCCTATATATTACATACATACATACATATTCCATTTGTAGCAACACTGTATTGAGTGCAAAGTGAGAAAAATGAAAAATAGAAACAGGAAACGGGGTGGCTCATGTGTTCCAGTACCTGCACGATACCATTTTTCCTTTCGAACGTGATTGGGGGGTCGAGATTGTGATGCAATATCACGAATGCAGTATCAATAACAAATATGGCCAGATGTGTATCTACCACAGTCCAGTGCCACGAATCAATGTACGCCAACAATTCATCATGTTACAAGGACCGTAATTCAACGCTTGATACATATCTTGTACAGTCATACGAGCCTGGGACAAAATTATCCTCGAAGTTATCAGATGCTACCGAAAGTAGTATGAGTTTTACCCAAGTTGTCCGACCTCATAATGCACGGTGCAGACAACGAAGTTAGTAAATCACGTTGCCGACGTATTCCTGGACGAAGTTTTCTTTGCATATTCAAGCTACATTGGCCTGGTGAGTAACTTGAAAGAGATTTTTTTCGTTTTATATATTATACACCTGTATATATTTTTTTTCTCCGCCAAGTTTTGAAAATGTGATGAAAAATTGTAAGGGTATAATACATTTTGGTCGATATACCGGGCTAAGTTTTTTTTTATTTTATTTTATTTTTTTCGCAGGGAGCAACAAGGGATGGCGAACTGGAGCTGAAGGAAGGGGGCACCACGAGGTCAGCCAGAGGGTTGAAAAAGATAGCTGTCGACCGCCAATATAAAGTTTTATTACACGGCTCGCCCAGCCCCGCTGCGCGTTGTCCGACATGAGGTGATGCCGCTGTAATAGGTACAGCCGACGTATGAAACGTTGTTTTATCGTTACTTTGTTTTCCTTTTCTTTACCCCTCATACGGTTTTTTATCAAATTATACTGGGATTTTGAGAAAATTTTTGTTATGTATAGTCGTGTGAGATAAGAATTATTAAAGGAATGAATAAATCCGAACGGCGGGGGAATTTCAGATTCTTGTAGCGCGAAGGCACTTCTCGTTTCTCTGAAGAATTGACATTTATTTCTGACTTTTTCTATCATCGTAACTCAAAAACACACGAATATTGGTCGCAGCAGTGAATGCCAGGGCGTAGGCGTATCAACGCTTGGATCAATATCAGAAACTCTGACAAAGTACAACTTCGATATTGGCTTGATTCTTAAGTGGCATTGAGGACTCCAATTATCTTCTGCTTGACACCCAGTCTGCTCCATACCTCATCGTGTTCTGCCATCAATTAAGTTCACTTTGACAATCGGCTTTGATCGCAGCAAGTGTATCAAAGAAAATCGACTTGGTCTGACAGCAATGTCATTACAATAAACAAGAAATGGTTAATGGAATTACTCTTTGTTCGGTTACGATCAACCCATATCTTGACTGGAAAACGTGAATATCAATTGTTTATTGAAATTCGTGGATCATAGGAGTATGCTAATATAGCAATAAGAGACGGATCTCAGCTATTGGCGTCTTACAAGCATTGGCCATTAGATTTGAGGAGTATTTCATTCGTGGGTCGGTATGCCGAGACTCGATCTACTCATCCCTAAATGGTACCTAGAGGCACGTACCACGGTTTGGTTACAGTTGTGAGAATGTATCTGTTAACAGTATCGGACTGGACCGAACTGTGACCTTCTAGTCGAACCGCGGGTTTGTAGAAACTAGAATCGACATCGACATCGCTCTAGATGAAGTATCCGTGATGCGGTTGAAGATTGAATTCTAGTTCACGCCGCTAGAAAGTTTTACCCCTCGGCTACGATATATTGAGCGGTTGAATATTATCCACATTTAACGAACCAGAGAGAGCCTTACGTTAATTTTGGTCTTATAACACCCCTTGGTTATAACGTTCAAAAGTGTCAAGTTCCAAATTTCCCACCAAGTGGCTCGTTAGCCGAAACCACCCCTGCGGAGAATAAAGGAAATGTACTCGAAAACATAAAGTTACTCCAGTTCATTTGCGATCAAATGAGCAACATATTAAGCCGAGGGTAAGAGACGTGAATACACACGTAAAAAAAATGGACTCAAAAATAAAAATAAAAAGTATTTGGAAATATCAAAGCGTATACGTGTTATTGTTACAAGCGCACTAAAACTCGAACTGTTCCAGCAAACGACGACGTGTAAAGGAGCTTAAAAACCACCCCATCTCTGAGAAAGTAGTTACGTGGTTGAACGCGATGCTCAACGGAGTTGGTATATCTATACAAACCAACTGCTGGGTTGTAAGAAATACATATATATTTTTTAAAACGTTTTCACCGTTCAGCTAGTTATGGCGTCAGATAATGATGACCCAGAGATAATTGAAAGTTTTAATGTCGTCTAGTTTTTATGCGACCATATTTGAGTCGTGTTTCATTTCATAGACCGACATTTCGTTGTGATTTTACGCTTGTTCCCGGACGAATATTCAACTGTCATACAATGGAGTTCCATATCGGAGATAATTACCGTACTCTCGATAACGTCGACAATAGCGAGAAGTTCGAGCATTCATTGATTCGCGTACCCCCATAGCACAGAAGAGTTAAAATGGAAATCTATTGAACCAATGATTACGCAGTTTATTGCCGTCCCCGCACCGCAATTGTTTCAGCACGCGCTTCGGCCAGCAAACTCGTGTGAATATTAAATAGCGCACAGAATATAAAAGCTATCGGTTATTCCGAGTACTGCATTCAATGGGGTCGAGGCCGAAGTTAAAATGCTTGAGATTTTTCGATTTCACATTATTAAAAATAATTCAATATTACACTTTTCGCAAAATGCGATGATGGGTGTACACTATTTCCCGTAAAACTTCGCACCAGTCGACGGAAATGGACGGAGAAACAGGTTACGAGTTGCTGTTATGAAACCTAATAATGTTAAAACCTCTTCTGGAAAGTGGGAAACTTCTCTAGTACGTTTTCGGCGTAACAGTGTCGTATTTTACTCTGTTTCGTTTGACGTTAAAAATCAAATATTACAGGGATTTCTACATAAATTTTCATGTCAGTGACTCAATTTTCTTTTGATTTGACAAAAAACATAACTCGTGGTATGGGAACATCGGAATCATAAAATAAATGATGGGAAAACCATTGAACTCATTGATCTGCAAATGATAAACATATACAGTGAGTAAACGTGGATGCGGGCCACTCGATTTGGCAAAGATGGCGGCGGCGTGAGCGCAGACCGCCAGTGGTTCTCGGGGTTCGGACCCGCACAGAGAGGGATTTCAACCATGCCTCGTTCAAGCTAACTTGGTTTTGGTTGAACGCGCGAAAAAAGCGCGATTCAAATTTTTTTGGTTAAATTGCGGTTAAGAGCAGTGTTGGGCAGCTGAAAATTACGTAGTGTAATTCATTACATTCAACAATAATAAATTACAATTGTAATTTACAACAATAATAAATTACAATTGTAATTGTATTTTACAACAATAATAAATTACATTTATAACAATAATGAATTACAATTGTATGCTCAACACTGGAGGAAAAATGTTCTGATGTTTATGAACCATCAAAAATGATCAGAGAGACTGAATTCTTTCGCCTTGGTTCTACCGAGACTAGATTCTTCGCCTTGAGTCTACCGAGAGTGAATTCTCCGTCGACGCTTTGGGTGGACGCAGACCAGATTCTGCGCCTCAAGCTAACGGAAAGTGAATTCTCTGACGACGCCTTAGGTCTACGGAGACTAGATTCTTCGGCTCAAGCCGACGGTGGGTGACTTTTTCTCTGACGCAGACTAGATTCTTCGCCTCGAGTCTCCGGAGAGTGAATTCTCTAACGACGCATTGGGTCTACGGAGACTAGATTCTTCGCCTTAGGTCTACGAAGAATCTAGTCTCCGTAGACCTGAGGCAATTTCTCCGGAGACTCGAGGCGAAGAATCTAGTCTCCGTCAAAGAAGAAGTCACCCTCCGTCGGCTTGAGACGAAGAATTTAGTCTCCGTAGACCTAAGGCGAAGAACTTAGTCTCCGTAGACCCAAGGCGTCGCCAGAGAATTCACTTTCCGTTGGCTTGAGGCGCAGAATCTGGTCTGCGTCCACCCAAATCGTCGACGGAGAATTCACTCTCGGTAGACTCAAGGCGAAGAATCTAGTCTCGGTAGAACCAAGGCGAAAGAATTCAGTCTCTTTGATCATTTTTGATGGTTCATAAACATCAGAACATTTTTCCTCCAGTGTTGAGCATACAATTGTAATTCATTATTGTTATAAATGTAATTTATTATTGTTGTAAAATACAATTACAATTGTAATTTATTATTGTTGTAAAATACAATTACAATTGTAATTTATTATTGTTGTAAAATACAATTACAATTGTAATTTATTATTGTTGAATGTAATGAATACACTAAGTAATTTGCAGCTGCCCAACACTGCTCTTAATCGCAATTTAACCAAAAAATTTGAATCGCGCTTTTTTCGCGCGTTCAACCAAAACCAAGTTAGCTTGAACGAGGCATGGTTGAAATCCCTCTCTGTGCGGGTCCGAACCCTGAGAACCACTGGCTGTCTACGCTCACGCCGCCGCCATCTTTGCCAGACCGAGTGGCCCGCATCCACGTTTACTCACTGTATATGTTTAGATTGACTCTTAATTCTGATTGACCTCCTGAAACACCCCCTTTCCATAATCATTTATACTGGATCAAATTTTCGAGACCGTTTATCTTCCAAACAGTAAATTCTGAACTACAAACTGGCTGCACTTTTTTCCAGAGAATCTCTTGAGCTTAGAAATTACTCCAGATAATCTTTCATCTAGGAGAAACCGAGCCATAGATATCGGCGAAAAGGAGGAAAAAATATTCAAATTAATTTCTACACTTAATGGACTAGGGATGATTTTTTGGTACCCTATTATACTGCCCGTATCCAATTACATTTATATCTACTAATTTGAGATTCAGTAACTCATCATAGTTCCTTCGTTCCTGATAATTCCTCATTTTTGAGTTTGCGGCTGTAGCACAATACATTAAAATTCTAGTAGTGAGTCAGTGAACGTACTCAACTACTCACGCACACCATTCGGTATAGATTAACGCATTCATGCATTTATTGGTTGCATTCATCTAAATACAATCAATTCTATGGAATGTAAAGCCTTCTTGACGTGATATTACACTCATTTTGAGTGAGACGACTTGAAATTTTTGTTAAGGAAAAAATTAGCACGCATCTAGAGAATCCAACTCGAGTCTATTGGATGTCATTGCTTATTGGATCCCATTGGCCCAGCGGACCTTGCCGACTAATTTAATGTCATTAGTTTCCTGCATGGATATAAATATTCAATACTGTTCATGACCCTCCCCACGGGGTTGAATCGTCAACCGTTCTTTTGACAGATGGCCTTGGATACCAAATATGATGAGGTACACATTTCTGAAATTGGTAACGCTGTACTGAATACATTCATGAATACATAGAACAAAAGCATGTTTGACTCACAAAACCACGTTTTTTCAATATTATCAAGTTAATATTTCACTAAGATCACTGAACTCTATAATATACTGGAAGTCTGAATCGAGAACTTGCAAGAGAGAGATAGTTGTGGTTATTACCGGACGCACTCGTCAAACGCATATGTACGTTCTAAGCTACAAACATCGTTACCGCTACCGCTTCTGCGCTAACGGTCAACGTTTTCATGCGAGGTAGTCGCCATGGATTGGACAAGGAGGTCCGGTAACAACCACAACTATCTCTGTCTTCCGCCGCTCGCTACATGAATCATAGGGCAGACAGCCTTCCAGTATATTGTAGAGTTCAGTGACTAAGATCAAGTGATATTCACTCGATTCCAGTAAATATTGCCTTACGGGTCACATTACCGATAAATTTGTTTTTATTCGCGAGTTCATATTCACTCGAATAGAGTATCATTTGACCGTGGTAAATATTCATTTGATACTGAAGTAACTGATATCTTGGGGATAACAAATTTTCGTTTGACCGAGAAATTCTTATTCTTCATTCAAGCCAGTATTCCCTTGAGCATGTTAGAGCAATTAGATGAATTATGAATTTGTAGATAGAGCGTATATTAATTATAAATTCGTATCTGTATATTTACTAGCTTAGTTAGCTATGTACAAAGTCCTCGGCGTCGGCACCAGGTGCGAAGACCCAACGCAAACACGGGACGGACCGAAATACATCGGGCATGTTTCAGGTTGGCGGTGGTTAACACAAGGGTGGGGTAACATGCAGATAGATACGTATGTACAAAGGGGTGCTAGCCGTAGATTTCCAAGGCTCGAATATATACGTAGACGGTCTATGTATTCTGCGGGGGGGGTAAACCGTACAGCTACCCTCCACAGGCAGAAATACTCCGCGGGACAGAACTGCCCGCCCGAGGCTTTGTAATCAAGCCAAGGTGTTTGCTTACGGACCAACCCGTTCGCGCTGTTCGCGGCGTTGTCGTTCGATTCAATATGGCGAGGCCCTGGCGCATGGTTTTAGTTTTGCGAAAATTAAACTCACCGGTTAGTCGATGAGTTTACCTCGGGGATTCCCATTCCCATTTCCATTCGCGTTGAATACATTTTTTATTTATATATATATGGGGCAATCCATGCCTACTCGGCCAATGATTTTCCCATTTTTGAATCGCTTCATAATTTTTTATACGATTTTCCTATCTCAAAATGGCACTCCCAAATTTTTTCAGATTTTTTCCGCAATCCGTTAATTTTTTATTAATACTCAAACCCATCTAAAAAAAGTATTTTTTTTTCAATCTCAAAAAATTCTCAAAAATCTAGTTTCTCATTCCAATCATTCTGCCACCTGGTCCATGATGGGACCTTTTTTTAAATTTTTTATAGCACTTTAAACATTTTCACCAATCTTGGAACGTTATAAAAGAATCTAAAAAAATCTCAAAAATCTAGTCTTTCATTCCGATCATTCTGACGCCCGGTCCAGTATTATAGTGTTGGACTCTCAAGACCAATTATCAAATATTCTCGATTTTATAATGAACATAATTTTACCACCAACAGCTCGAACTTCAAGTCTAAGGATAGGATAAAAATGTAAAAGTCATTGATTTATAATTAATATTCATTCATTTGTAGTTCATTTATCAACTTGTAGAATACAAAGATATTGAATCCCCAATACTCAACGTACCCAGTACGCGGCCAAAAGAACGAGTGTATAACACTTCTTGAGTAATGGGGATTCAATGTCTTTGAGTTCTACAAGTTGATAAATGAACTACAAATGATTGAATATTAATTATAAACAATGATTTTTCCATTTTTATCCTATCCTTAGACTTGAAATTCGAGCTGTTGGTGGTAAAATTATGTTCATTATAAAATCGAGAATATTTGAGAATTGCACGGAAAAAATGTTGGGCAAGAGGCTACACCATGGCATAGTCGCACAGCGCCACCGCACATCGGTGCGGCGGCATTACCACTATGGTACGGCAGGGCGCCCGATGAGGGACGGCAGCTCGCCCGTAGGGACGGCAGCCCGCCCGTAGGGACGGCAGCCCGCCCGTAGGGACGGCAGCCCGCTTGTTTTGGGGCGGCAGCGCTCCCAAACTGGGAAGGCAGCCGCCTCGAGCTGTGGTCGCCCCACTCTCGGTGTTTTTGGGCGCGCGGCCGTACTCGTCGGGCGAGCAGCCCACCCGACATTTTTTCCGTGTGGTCTTGAGAGTCCAACACTATAGCGTGTATCGGCCACATACGTGTATCGGCCACGCCGAGGTAGCCTGTTGTGCTGTTTGAAACTGCTATTTTAAATTGTCACTTTTGGCTCCTTGCGCGTGTGCTGTCGCCTTATAATTATAATTATAATTCTGTTTGTATTGTAATTGTATTGTAAATTTTTATTCTTAATGAGGTGCTGTTCATGACCTTTTCACCATTCTTTGTACCCCGTTCTTCTTCTTCTTCTTTTTTTTTTGCTTTGTTTATTTTTCTTTTCGGCCTGTATTATTATTGTATGTACTTATGCTACTGTATACTCTCTATTGCCATATTAAATTATATCTAATCTGTTCTCCTGTACTGCCAGAATGGGTCTAACCCAAGGGCTCAATAAATATCTATCTATCTCTATAATACTGGAATACTATCTCATCTATCTCTATAATACTATAATACTATCTCATCTATAATACTGGACCGGATGTCAGAATGATCGGAATGAAAGACTAGATTTTTGAGATTTTTTTTAGCTTCTTTTATAACGCTGCAAGATTGGTGAAAATGTGTGAAGTGCTATAAAAAATTAAAAAAAAGGTCCCATCATGGGCCAGGTGGCAGAATGATTGGAATGAAAAACTAGATTTTTGAGAATTTTTTTAGATTAAAAAAAAAAACTTTTTTCAGATGGGTTTGAATATTAATAAAAAATTTACGGATTGCGGAAAAAATCTGAAAAAATTTGGGAGTGCCAGTTTGAGATAGGAAATTCGTATGAAAAATTATGAAGCGATTCAAAAATGTTGAGGAAAAATCATTGGTCGAGTTATCATGGAATGCCCCATATACATATCCGAAAGTCAAGGCGCAACGTTGTTTCTTCCACGGAAAATTCTGCAAAGCTCAAACACAGACATCCCCCATACCACACGTACTACCTCATGCTTCTGCTGCTGCGGACGTCAAAATATCGATAATTCCTGAACCGCAAATTAGCACAGGTAGCGAGTTTCATCAAAGTATAATTAATAATTATTGATGGAAAATGAAGTCTGAAATTGAATTGTTGAGGACATAATTGATCGTGAAATAATACAACGTGAGGTTGACCGTATGTGTCGAATGCTATAAGCGCTCGTGAAATCGTTTGCAGATATTCCTACATAGAATTTGATTCAGAATCATTGGAAATCCTCCAAAGTCAGTTGAAATTTGACGAAATCTAATGTGAAATCAGTCTCTAAATTTTTTCGAGTGAGAATCTACTGCAATCGATGAAAAAATACTGCTGCTTCTGATCGAATGAAATGTCAATTTTCCTTAGAGAAATTCTTTGAAAAGTCACTGTATTCGATCCAAAATATTTACAGTGCCGGTAACCTTTACACTACATTAATTGAAATTGTTGTATTTATTGTTGTAATGGTTGTTAGGGAGGGATAGATACTTGTCCTGTTATTTTTATCGATGCCTTTTGGTGCACTGAAAACATACGCCAAATTCCAGGTCCAGATATCAACAATTGTGAGTTATTGCGTTTGAAAGCTCGTCGAACCCATATTACCTATCATCAAAGGCGAAAGCCTTTGAGCCGTTCAAGATTCTTGGTTCAAATTTGGTGTACACGTAGCTGACCATTTTAAACAATCGATTCTTTCAGATTTGCGATACTTCCCTCATTTACAAAATGTAGGACAGTCATCAAGCTCAAACGTCTCACCTTTGGCCTCGATAACCGAAATAAAAATCTTGAAGTATATGCTCCTACAGTTTTAGATTGGTATATTGGTTGAAAGGAAGACTCCATCGATCAAGTCAAGGCAAAGTTTTGGAAACAAACGATTGTCTCACATAGACGCTGACGTTTCAACGGACAGTTCTGCCGTTCTCATCAGAGCTGTTTATTTGAAAAGAAATATAAAAAATAACAAATTTGCTTAAACTATAATTAATAAGATAGGAAAAGGGCTTAGTCAACTAACCTGTGAAGGAAAGAGAGAAAAAAAGAGAAACATCACGCAGGTTACACAACATCGTCGACATATACAAACACGCGATGACTCGCAGCTTGCCGTGGCTGGAAGGAGAATAACTACGATTATCACTGTGTGAGTTAAAATAAAAACTGAAGAAACACAATAAGAACCTTTTGGGCAAGACTGGAAGCTTTCTTCTTGTAAATCATAGTCGGATGGGTAAAATGGTCAGCGGTAAAAACGAAACGGGAGTCAAAACTTTGAAAACTAATGGTTCACTGTCGTGGGCGACTGACATATGACGTAAACATAAACACAATCGACTGGTCAAGGTGTTGGTCGTTATCGAAGTATCCTATCGATCGATATGTGATGCGTGAGAGCTAATAGAGGGAAACCGCTAGTCATTCAAATTGATCAGACACGACAAACTGCGAGTAAAACTTAATCTATGAAACACTTTTTGATCGCAAACGGTGTAACAGATGCGTGTATGGGGTGTGAAGGAATCTGGTGTCTTCTTGTTTGTTAAGTGATTGTTGTTGGAGGTTAATATGTAACATTTCTGAAGTGAGACGCTTGTAACACGAGGTCTCTCTATCCAGAACCCTCACATTAGCCCAGTCAAACGAATGATCCGTCTGGGAGCGATGTTCCGAGATAACCGTATGATGCCTAGATTCTTTGTTGAAGTTAGTTTCATGCTCTTTTATACGTGTGTTCAATTGTCTCTTCGTTTGACCTACGTATGACGCTGGGCAATCTTTACAATTGATTTTATAAACAACGTTTGTCTGGGCATTAACGGGAACTGGGTCTTTTCCTTTTATGACAATACTATTAAGGTTGTTAGTGATGAGAGGTACCGATCTGATGTCGAACTTCTTTAAGGTGCCAGACAAAATTTCGGAAAAACCTTTAATATATGGTAAGGGAAGGAAACGTTGTTTGGGTAGGGGTGTCGTCGATCCCTGTGGATCAGTGAGGGTGACAGAGACCTGGTTATTCTTTTGAGCATCTCTTTGCCGCCAGTAGTGTAATCTTTTCTTTATAAGAGAATCAAAAAAAGAAGAAGGGTAGTCATTAGAAAGGAGGAAGTTTCTTACTAAGTCAATATTACGGGCATGAAATTTGGGGTGTGAAAGTGAAACAGCACGGTCCACAAGGTTGAAAACCATCCCTTTTTTATGAGTTACAGGATGTGAAGATTTAAAGCTCAGAAATCTCCCTGAAAAAGTAGGTTTGCGGTACCAATTAGTGATGATGTGTTCACTTTCCCTAATCAACTCGATGTCCAAAAAACAGATCTTATGGTTGGTTTCAACCTCGAGTGTGAATTGTAATCTCTCGTGGTAGGAATTGAAAGCTTTCAAAGTGAGGTCGACTTTGTCAACCGGGATACAGGTGATGATATCATCTACGTAGCGATAGTAAAATAGAGGCTTGAAATCCAGTTTGGCTAGTACTGATTGTTCAAGATCTGCCATGACGATATCGGCAAAAACTGGAGAAACCGGAGATCCCATTGGGGTACCGAAAATTTGTTTATAAAAACAGCCACCAAATTGGAAATAAGTGTTTTCCATGAGGAAATTCGTAACTACGAGTAATTCACTTAGAGGAATGGTCGAATGTTTGGCTATGTGGGCGTAACGGTTACTGAGGCTCTCTTTCACTAAATCGATGGGTATGTTAGTGAATAGGGACGTGACGTCCAAAGATATGAGAACGTGGTCGTCAGGAACTGACAAGTTGCTAAGTTTATCTATTAAATCCCAACTGTGTTTGACGTGAGAAGGCGCTTTAGGGATGCTCTTAATGAGGAGATTACTGGTATATTTTGAGAGAAAATAAGTCGGACTCCCAATGGAAGAGACAATAGGTCTCAAAGGGTGATCTTTTTTATGAATTTTTGGTAATCCGTAGCATCTCGGGAGAGAGGTGTTGGTTTGTGTCATGGTATTGCGTTTCATTTTTTTGGCGAAGTATTCGTTATCATTCCAACGGTCAATGATTCTATAGGATGCTTTCTGTAAGGTGGAAAGAGGGTTCTTGTTGACCATGCGATACGTGGTACCGTCAGATAATAACAAGTTCATTTTTGTTTCGTAATCCGATTTTTCAATCGCGACTGTGACGTTGCCTTTGTCAGCCAATGTAAAGAACACATCGTTGTGTTTTTTGAGGTATTGGTTGGTTCACACCCCAAATTTCATGCCCGTAATATTGACTTAGTAAGAAACTTCCTCCTTTCTAATGACTACCCTTCTTCTTTTTTTGATTCTCTTATAAAGAAAAGATTACACTACTGGCGGCAAAGAGATGCTCAAAAGAATAACCAGGTCTCTGTCACCCTCACTGATCCACAGGGATCGACGACACCCCTACCCAAACAACGTTTCCTTCCCTTACCATATATTAAAGGTTTTTCCGAAATTTTGTCTGGCACCTTAAAGAAGTTCGACATCAGATCGGTACCTCTCATCACTAACAACCTTAATAGTATTGTCATAAAAGGAAAAGACCCAGTTCCCGTTAATGCCCAGACAAACGTTGTTTATAAAATCAATTGTAAAGATTGCCCAGCGTCATACGTAGGTCAAACGAAGAGACAATTGAACACACGTATAAAAGAGCATGAAACTAACTTCAACAAAGAATCTAGGCATCATACGGTTATCTCGGAACATCGCTCCCAGACGGATCATTCGTTTGACTGGGCTAATGTGAGGGTTCTGGATAGAGAGACCTCGTGTTACAAGCGTCTCACTTCAGAAATGTTACATATTAACCTCCAACAACAATCACTTAACAAACAAGAAGACACCAGATTCCTTCACACCCCATACACGCATCTGTTACACCGTTTGCGATCAAAAAGTGTTTCATAGATTAAGTTTTACTCGCAGTTTGTCGTGTCTGATCAATTTGAATGACTAGCGGTTTCCCTCTATTAGCTCTCACGCATCACATATCGATCGATAGGATACTTCGATAACGACCAACACCTTGACCAGTCGATTGTGTTTATGTTTACGTCATATGTCAGTCGCCCACGACAGTGAACCATTAGTTTTCAAAGTTTTGACTCCCGTTTCGTTTTTACCGCTGACCATTTTACCCATCCGACTATGATTTACAAGAAGAAAGCTTCCAGTCTTGCCCAAAAGGTTCTTATTGTGTTTCTTCAGTTTTTATTTTAACTCACACAGTGATAATCATAGTTATTCTCCTTCCAGCCACGGCAAGCTGCGAGTCATCGCGTGTTTGTATATGTCGACGATGTTGTGTAACCTGCGTGATGTTTCTCTTTTTTTCTCTCTTTCCTTCACAGGTTAGTTGACTAAGCCCTTTTCCTATCTTATTAATTATAGTTTAAGCAAATTTGTTATTTTTTATATTTCTTTTCAAATAAACAGCTCTGATGAGAACGGCAGAACTGTCCGTTGAAACGTCAGCGTCTATGTGAGACAATCGTTTGTTTCCAAAACTTTGCCTTGACTTGATCGATGGAGTCTTCCTTTCAACCTGAATATGTCAAGGGATAATTTCACTTCAAACTAAGATTGGTATATATATTTTCGTATAAAATTGAATGTGCGTATTCAGTTTGCTATTCTACACAACGATAGATTTCAAATTTTCTATATCTTGCTTTTCATTGAATTCGAAAAAACCAAACGGTCAACATATTTATATTGCGGCCTTCTTTTTTGATGGCATAATTTTTGGAACACAAAACAGTACAAGGAAAAAATCTAAAGCTTTATAGAAGTGCGGGAAGTACCAGTGAGAGGGAAAATAGGAAGTTTTGTGCTTACAGCTTTTCGCTTTCAGCCCCCCTCCCCCCACACCGTGGTGTTGTTCTTGCTAAACAGCACATAACTCATGAGCGGTAATGCGGACGCTCGATATTTAATTCCAGTAGATTTAGCAGAAGCCGGTGCGTATATTTCAAGCGAACCCCGGTGTTCCCAGCTTTTCATCCTCGCCCTTCAACCCGCGCCACACTCACCTCATCCCCAAACCCCCAGTTTTTCCTTTTCCATTCAGAGTCAGAAAAAGATTTTTTTCTCTTCTCGTGGGGGCGCACAGGCCTGAAATAAATGCGTAATTCTTCGCTGAATTTGCACGTTGTATATCACGTTGACGCTATTCACTTGCCAGCATCAGGAACAGTTGACAGTAGGGTAAATCCGTTTAAAATAAAGATTTCAGATTTCTCTTCTCTTATTTTGTCCTCTCCTTCTTCTTATCCATCTTAACTTCCTTTCTCATCGTCGTTTTGAACCGCAAAGAAAAGCTCCTTGTGATCTCAGAGGGGTAGACAAATTCATCCCCTCACTCTATGAAATAAAAATCGAGAAAGCTAATCGGCCAGAACTCCCCTAAGCTCACATTTTGCTCTGAATATCGTCTTGCGCAAACTGCAGCACAGAGCTGAAGCAACGGGGCTACAGAAAATGTCCTGGAAAGCCAGAGAGACAAGGCACCGTGTATCCCCAGGGTAGACTGGCTTTATTCACGCCAGAAATGATACCAGCGATAACCCAGAAACTCGTGTACGAAGGACAGCAAAGTTTAACGAAGGATATTAGAGC
The DNA here is from genome assembly GCA_018257835.1 of Euura lappo. Taxonomy (NCBI): domain Eukaryota; kingdom Metazoa; phylum Arthropoda; class Insecta; order Hymenoptera; family Tenthredinidae; genus Euura; species Euura lappo. Next base: position 106,276 of record JAEUYN010001649.1, read on the forward strand.
TTGCATAGGCTCGTAGTTTGGCCCCGTACCCGTAGAATTCTGTATTTCAATTGTTGATATCATAATTATAATTCAGATAGTCGCGCCGTGTACCGTAGGTTAATTAGAGGTAATGGTTTCGTGGGAGCCTTTGGACTTGGCTAATTTTTAGGTTCTTAATTTCAAGCACGTTTCGCGGAAGAAGGGATGAGAGTTAACAGTAGGCTGCGGGTAGATGGGCCCAGTCATTAACTTGAACGGCAAACCTACAGGATTAAATATTCAAAGGAGCTCATCTACGAATACAGAGGTAAAGTACCGGGTAGCTCTGAACTGAGCGACCACCTCCATTAGTACTCAGAGGCATCAAGAAAATTGGCACAAATTAATGACGGATTAATGCATCCTACCAAACGATCACAAATGTTATTCTCTGCCCTCGGCGTATCAGCTCGTTCTCTTCGAGGGCCCAGCGTATAACTTTGAACGATCAAAAGCAGAGTCGAAAGCACAGTCAGAAAACAGATTTGGTTGAATACTAATTCACCAAAAAATTTTGTTAAAACAAGTGAATTCCTATTTCTCTATTCGTGGCCACCAAATTCTATTGGTAGCAATGACATTTGCTTACCACGAATGGGGATTCCAGCCATAATCGCACACGTTTGATTCGGCATTGGAATTTTTTTTCCTCAATAATTTCATACGATGTAGGTCAGAAAAGCATCTGTGAATTTTGTCTCAATTTGATATTTTATACCGTTTTCTTCCGATGAATATTACAAATGTTGATGAGAATACATCCTCCGATCCCCTCCGAACAAAACACAAGTATTCTATACCTAAAAACTTAGTTTTTGAGACTCAGCTGGTTGTGGGCGATTCACTCTTTCTATGACTTTAGCTGTACAGGGTATGGGAAAACTCATGGGTGTACCAGTCAATGTTTTCGTGGAATTTCTTTTATTTATGACGACGTTTCGAGCGATCATGGTCGCCCATCTTCAGGTCTATCATGCACTTCATTCACCCTGAGGTGTTCTTTGTAAGGTGTCCTCCTAAGGAGTTTTCCCATACCCTACATCTACAACAGTCAAGAAAAAACACTTCATTCTTTAGCTGTACAATGGAACACTACAGTGGAACGGTCACGTCTTGCAGATCTCTAGGAGGGTGCATGCTACCTTGCATAGTCTTAAACATCATAATGATGTGCTTTCCCCACAGGTTAAAATCATGTTGGTGAATGCTCTAATCCGTCCGCACCTTGATTATTGTTGCCTAGTTTACAATGATGTGCCGAGTTATCTGAACCTTAAGTTGCAACGATTGGTAAATTCTGCGATCCGCTTCATTTTCGATTTGAGGAAGGATGCGCATATTACCCCTTACCGCCATCGCCTAAAGTGGCTAACGGTCGATGATCGCCGTGCATTTTTCCTTGGTACGGTCCTACACCAAGTCTTCACTACGTCACTCCCATCTTATCTTCGAGACCTTTTCGTACAACCGGACCCAGATCTGCGGCGCTCGGCTAGGTTACAAAGCTCAAACTTGTCCTCAGCCTTTCGCATTCCGAAGCACAGAACCGAATCTTATCGTAATTCTTTTACACTCTCCGCGATTTATTTCTGGAATAGCCTGCCCTTGTCTGTCCAAAGTTCAGCTTCCATCGACATATTTAACGTTAGGTTACGTGGGCACTTGGCAGGGGTAGAGCTTGGTATGATTGCTGGGTTATCTAGACCGAGGCTATGATGCCGTTTGTGCATCCACTACCTCATTAGTCAAATTGGTAAATTTATAATTTGTATATATAATTTTGAACGATTACTCTTGAGTTTATGTTTTCATTATTCTATTTATAATCGATGTATTTATATATTTATATATAGTTATAGTTTGATGTTGTTTCACCCGTTATAGTGCGATCCATCTACAATTTACACTTGCGTCGTATCTATCTACTAACGGTTGGTTACATTGTACATCCTAAGCCCAGTGCAAAGCGGGCAGTTATCTAGCCGTCCTGTTTTCCTGTTTTCGTCAGCATAACTTTAAACTTTATATTATCTCTCCTAGGATTTTGTGTAGGTGCTAGTTCTTTTCATTCTACCTCTTTCAATTTGTCATCAGCTATCATGGACTATCTCATCACTTACAGCAACCCCTTCCCGTCTCCTTTGATCACCTTTTCTTCACCTAATTTACCCTTTCATCCGTTTTCTTCCTAAATGCTAACGAGTAGCCGTCAAACTGCAAGGCTATGCTCTAGTTCTATTCTAGCTGTAATTTAAATCTAGTTTTATTGCGTAGCTGTGCCTTGCACACATTTCTTTGTATTCTAAACATTACCTCATTCTGAATTTTGCAACGCTGATTTCATCATATTGTCTGTTTGTTCACGTATTGTACTCATGATCTTCTATTCTGTATGTATTTTCATTGTATCGTCAATTTGCCCTATGGCCTAATTAGGCTCCGGCATAAAAATAAAGCACATTACATTACAATCCAAATTCAAAAGTAATTTTTCAGTAGCTATAAATATTCGTGTGAGCGATCAGAGTCTAGATTAGATTGAGATTTATTCTATTTCTATGGAGCATGAAGCCCCCTACGATACATAGAAAGAGATGATTGAAAAATTATTTTACAAAAATAATAAAAACTTAAGTATTATAATAACGACATAAATGGAATATACAAATTTTCTAAATAATAACACTGAGCAGATGTGAAAAAATTTATTATACTAACATATCAAAAGTCTGGCGCTTCAGCGATAGCAAGTGGGCATACACCCGCCCCGCAGCCTAAAAGCAGGTAAGGTAAGAGTAGCAGTTCAAGACAAGGGGAGGCCCACTGTACGAAGCTTGCGAAGCAGGCCATGATGTAACAGATCAAATGCTTTCGAGAAGTCAAAAAGATTGATTCCAGTAACCACGCGGTTATCCAGAGCAAGGCGGATGTTGTCAGTGAGCTTCAACAAGGTCGCTGGGTGCTAAAACACCTACGAAAACCTGATTGAAGACCATGTAGACAGCTTGTGGATTCAAGCGATACTCTGCGAAGTGACGATGGACGACCGTCTCAATAATTTTGGACATCGTACACAGAATTGAGATCGGCCGAAAATCACTTGGTAGGCACCCTATGGTGCTTCACTTTTTTAACTGAACGAAATACTGCCAATTTCCTAGGTAGAACGGTATGATGTAGATGTGGACATCAGGGAGAGGTTGAATATCTCGAGAAGGCAAAAAAAGATAACAGGCATAGCAAGCGACGGGTACTAGCCGAAATTTTATTCACTCCGAAAGTTAGGTACTTTGATGTGGTGATCAAGTATAGTAAACGACTAATCTGGGTACACCAACAAGAGCCACCAAGTACCAATACTTGAATTTGTATTTTTAAATTCCATTTTTCGGTCAACAAGGTTTATTCAAGTAGTTAATTTCTCCAAGTTCAATTTTCATCTTCAATATTAATCACCGTTATTCTGTGACAGGCATTTACTCGGCAGTAGTGTCCGATTCCATTGCTTTGGCAGACCTAGTAATTTTTGTAGGCAGATATTCGTGTACAGATACTTCCAGATTAGTTAATATATATTTTTTGTGGGTGATTGTCATATTAATGTACTTGGTGATAAGGTTTTGTACCAGGGATAAGTTATTTTCGAACCCCTACTCTATAGACTCTGATCGCTACCACGAATATTCATGGGCACTGAAAAACTAAAAGGTAAAGTCATGGACAGAGTGAATCGTCCACGATCTGCTAGGTCTCAAAAAGTAAGTTTTCGGACGTAGAATGCCTGTGTCTTGTTTCAACGAGATTGGAGGATGCATTTGAGTGGAAGTTTGTAACATTGATAACAAGGAAATGGTTAAAACAGAAATTGAAAACAAAGAATAACAGATGCTCCTTTGAGATAGACCTACATTTAATAAGTCTCATTTTCAACTGGATTGTTTTCTGACTAATTCCCGCAATCAATTTGTATAGAGCTAAAACAAGATTTAGATACGATTTTTCGCAGTTCTGCTCGTTCATTGGTACAATCTTTGTGTTACGAAAAAAATTATGACACAATCGAACACCGAAGTTATGTTTCGAAGGGGAGCCTGGGCAAACCGCGAAGTCCACTCGATCGATTTTGATGAAAATTTTACGGAAGATTTGTGCAGTCAGTACCATTATCTGGAAGGTGGTCAACCGGTATTTTGATATTTTCTAGTCCGTTTATTTGAAAACTGAACTGGACCACATTGTAGGTGCTTCCTCAAAAACATACAAATTTTCTGAAATTTTCTATTCTAGGGCACTTTCGTGGTTATTACACGCTCACACAATGATATCCCGAAGGATTCACACCTGAGTAGCGCACTGTCCGGAGCAAGACTGACTGACTTTAGACTTTACACCGGCCACTGGACATAACGCTCGTCCGGGCGAGGGATGACCCGTTTGTATACGTACAGGCAATAACACCCCGCTCTCCAGTGTCAACCTTTTATACAAAGACATAAATCCAAGGACGTAAAAAGGAGATAGATCTCCCTTGTGTGATCATGCGTTAAGGAAAGGTCACACTTTTGATTATAACAAGACCGAGATTTTGGCAACGGACAAAACCTTAATAAAAGGCTACCCAATGAAATGATTCACATCTCGAGAAACGACAGTACTGTAAACAAACGCACTGACAACCAAAACCCCAGTCATTTGTATCTAGATGTGTTATGATTTCTATCAGATCGATTATATTTCGATCCTATCGCCAATTCCACTTTCCTTTGTTTTTGGCACGACAACACATCTCTATGCCATAGGAAAGTCGTCTTGTGGTAGGAATTACCAACTCACTTCTATCCCGTCGATTGTGTACACAGCACTTGCGGTTATGTGTTCACCACTAATAATTTTTATTCAGATTCGTTAGTCTAAAATGTCACCAGTTCAAAGTAATTGGTCTAACCTAGAATATTTTTGTATTATAGCCACACCTGAAGATGACCGACCGTGGCCGGTCGAAACGTTGCTCTATTTAAATATATATTTTTCAACTTGACCTGATCGACGAATCACCTCAACCTTTCATACATCGCGTATGTAATTGTATGAGGTCGTATGCGTCAATACATGACTTTTTACCACGCGCGAAGGTAAAAGGGCATGTCAATTTTTATTTAATCGTATTTACGCGAAAAATCTAAAAATATCGTCAGAAAAGTAAATATTGCCAAATTGATCAACTAAAGGTGAAAAGTCGCAACTACTGGCGGTTATGCCCTTTCACATTTCACTTTAAAGAAAAAAATCGTGTTCACTAATGGTATAAGGTCGTATTCGTCATTTTTTTTCAATTCTTTTCGTTAAAATATTCTCAAATTCCCTGAAACGTGGAGAAAAACATTAAAATTCCGAGTTTTTTTTTCAAAATTTTCTGAATTGAAAAAAAAAAATTGTTAAAGCAAAGGTATAAGTATAAACAGAAAAA
>JAEUYN010001650.1:0-75000 GCA_018257835.1 Euura lappo
TGGCTCCGGGACCGGGTCTCATTGATTTCTTTGCTGCCTGAATGACCGATTTCAGAGTGATTGTCTTCTTTTTCTTCACGCTGCCACTCTTGGGTTTCCTCAAACTCCTTCCTGTCTTTTTCTTCTTCTTCTTTATGGTTCTCCGCATGATCCCCATACCGAGTTTAGACTTTGCCTTCATGGTGTTGGTCACTGCCCAGGCTACAGCTCTTTCGCCCAGACTGGCGTCTTTGTCTGAAACACGACTCCACGCTCGCTCGGCGAGTACTTTGTCGGCTGCGTTTCGCGCTGCGACGTTTGATCGATTCTTATCGTATGCAATGTCGTGCTGTTTGCATGCGGCGTCTAGCGGATTGATTCCGGGATCACCGCGAGCCAATCTCTTGGCTAATTTGGTCCCCGGCCCACAGTACTGGTACCCCGGCACGTGTAATTCGACCGGAAGATTATTGATGATTTTATTCACCAAACCTTTTCCGCACTTCTTACGTGCATACCCCACCATAGTCGATTGACAACTAACCCGATTTCCCTATAAAAGCCTATATTTATACACGATGGGTGTTAGTCTTTTGTAGTCCTCTACCCACTGAGCATCATGAAATTTGAAAATCAGGCCCGCAAACTACCCGTCACGAATTTCGACAAATTGGTCGAGAAGAAGAAAAAGAAAAAGGAGAAACGGCATGGTGAACTACTGCCGAACAGTGTGCGAGCGGTCTTCTGCGGCCCCTCAAATTGTGGCAAGACGAACGCTCTTCTCACGCTAATCACCCACGGCAACGGGTTGCGCTTTGAAAATGTGTACATCTACTCGAAATCGCTCATCCAGCCAAAGTATGAGTTTTTGCGAAAGTTACTCGAGCCGGTGGAGGGGATGGGTTATTTCCCTTTCGGTGAGCACGAGTAGGTGGTGAAACCAGAAGATGCGCGTCCCAACTCGCTGATGATTTTCGATGATGTAGCCTGTGAGAAGCAAGACAATATCAGAGCATACTTTTGCATGGGGCGTCATAGAGATGTGGACAGCTTCTATCTCTGTCAGACATACGCACGTATCCCAAAACATCTCGTGCGTGATAATGCAAATTTATTGGTGATCTTCAGGCAGGATGAGATGAATCTGAAGCACATTTACGCCGATCATGTGAACACCGACATGATGTATCAACAATTCAAAGATCTCTGCTCGGCCTGCTGGAACGACGGCAATTACAGTTTCGTTCTCATCGACAAAGATAGCGAGATCAACGCGGGGAGATATCGAAAAGGTTTCGATTGCTTTATAAGTATAAATTAACGCCGATGAATGGAAATACTTGCAGTCAAGTTGCAACAATCAGAGTGGCAACATGAAGAGCGAACAGATTCGTAATCACAATGATGTGTTGCGTGAAATAGCGAAAGCTAGCGAGGTGATACGACGTAAACATAAGATGCTTAGGAAGGATAAAGATACAACCGAGCAGGCAATGGGGGAGATGTTTAAACCTTTGGTGACGCCGCTGCAGGAGTTGGTGGATACATCGAAGCAGCAGCAGATAAAGCAGGAAATTAAAACCGAGCCGGGGGATGCGGGATCGGTGAAAAAAGAAGAGAAGCCAGATATTTCGATGAAAAAAGGCGAGGAATCGACAGCAGCGGATGATCTGGATGAAGATGCTTTTTTCGACATTGAGGACGATCAGAATGCAAACGACGACGACGACGACGACGACGACGATGACGATGACGACGATGGGGACAAAACAATTGTAGCACGACCCACCACAAGTACACCGATAAGAAAGCCGAAATCGACGGATTCCGTGTGGCGGTATTTGAAAATGTTCGAGACGGAGCATCGATCGGAGTTGGATGAGAAATATGGCGTCCGACAGCTGGTGCAGGGATTGAAGATTGGTGATTCGAAAATTAGCTTTGACACGAGTCAGGTGCACGTTGGTGGTAAAAAGTACAAAGCAACGCCTGGATTGCTTGAATTATTGTTCAAAAAATCACCCGACACCACCATCCTCAAGACCGAGGACAAGAAAAACTATGCTGAAATCGTCGTAGCGACAAACGTCCATCGGCACGGCTACAAAGCGGATAAAAGCATTCGCAGAGATGTGAAAAGTACAAAGTACAAGAACTTTATCGCCCAATACGCGGAATCGCCGAAAAAGAAGGGTGGAGGTCTGCCAAAGCATAAGATTGCGCGTAAAGAGGGGCAGAGTATGGATTATGTTTACTGGGATAACCCCAACGAGCTTATCGACAGACTTCGACTACTTATGGCGTCACAGGCGGCCGGAAATACCAGCCATTCCACCGAAATAGTCTCGATTATTGAGGAGTTGCGCGAGGCTAAAATCATTTATTAGCATGAGATCAAGCATAAAATTTTCATTCACGCATTGACCGTCGAGCAATGAGCATAGACATATTCGGTCGTCAATTGACGGCGGGTGGAAAAGTAAGAAGTGTAGCGGGTATTCGCGGACCTCCGGGCGTGGGATTCAAGATCACCGCCGACAACCAGTACGATATAACCAGCAAACGATTGTGTAATATCGCCGATTCACTGGAGGAAAATGACGCCGTATCCCTGAAAGTTCTCAATATACGTGTACAGCGAGCAGTTGACAGTCTCCAGAACGTTATCAAGGACGCAGTTCACGCCATTGAGGTGAAAATCGCGAAAAATGACAAAGAAATTCGCAATGTTTTGACATCCGTGCCTGAGAGTATTGAAAAATTGAGGTATGATGTGAATTTACTGGGGGAAACTATCGTTGGCATGCAATTGGTGGTCGATCAAAAGAAACAGTGAGTGCGGGCTCGAAGAGATGTCGCTCGACATGAAAAAGACAATAGCGAATGAACTTCATAGGCCGGCCAGACGTAATTATCCTAGACGTTATGTGGATATACGTGGCTTGGACGAGACTTGGCAAGCCGATCTTGTCGATATGTCGGCCTACTCGGGTGTCAACAAAGGCCGCAAATTTCTCCTCACGGTTATCGATATATTCTCGAAATTTGCCTGGGGTGTACCGATCAAGAGTAAAAATGCTTCGGATGTGACGTCAGCTATGAAATCTGTGCTGCAGCAGGGGCGTGTACCGAAACATCTACACGTCGACCAGGGCAAAGAATTTTACAACAAAGAATTCAAAGCTCTCATGGTGCATCACGGTGTAAATATGTACTCGACATTCAGCAACTTGAAGGCATCCATATGCGAACGCTTCAATCGAACGCTGAAAAATAAAATGAGGAAGCAATTCACTCTCCAAGGCTCCTACAAATGGCTCGATATTCTGCCCAAATTAATTGAATCCTACAACAGCACCAAACATCGGACAATCAGGATGAAGCCGAAAAACGTCACAGCATCCAATGAAAAACAGCTGTATCGAAGTGTCTACAAGCCGCGACAGATCAAGAGGAGCAGTCTGAAGCGGAAATTCAAAGTCGGCGACAAGGTTCGAATCAGTAAATACAAGAATGTCTTCGAGAAGGGTTATACCCCGAACTGGACGACGGAGATCTTCACCGTTAGCGAGGTGAAAAATACCAATCCACCTACCTACAAACTCACCGACTACCTGCAGCAACCCATTGAGGGCGGGTTTTACGAGTTGGAGCTCAGCAGGGTGCAATACCCCGATGGTTATCTTGTGGAAGAGGTCCTCCGCAAACGTGGCAATCAGCTATATGTAAAGTGGTTGGGATTCGACAGTTCACACAACAGTTGGATAAATAAATCAGACATTTGAGGGAAAAATATGTATCTTTTAATGACAATAAAATGAATATTATACATACATACACCTTGTTTATTCTTATATACAACCTAAAGTAGTCTTAATACTAGTTTGTACAATGAAGTTTTACTTTTTTTTCGGAAATTTCAAGTTTTTCTCGAAAAGTTTCGGAAATTTCAACTTTTTTCAACTTTTTTCAAGTTTTTTCAACTTTTTTCAAGTTTTTTCAACTTTTTTCAACTTTTTTCAAGTTTTTCCAAATTCTCCTATACCTTATACATGTAAATACGGATGCCGCGATTCGCTCCTCAAAACTTGAAAAAACTTGAAAAAACTTGAAAAAACTTGAAAAAACTTGAAAAAACTTGAAAAAAGTTGAAAAAGTTGAAATTTCTGAAACTTTTCGAGAAAAACTTGAAATTTCCGAAACTTATCGAAACTACGTGGGGAAAGATCTAATTTGAGATTTAAGAATTGAGATTTGAGAATTGAGATTTGAGAATTGAGATTTAACAATTAAGATTTGAGAATTTAGATTTGAGAATTGAGCTTTGAGAATTGAGATTTGAGAATTGAGATTTGAGAATTTAGATTTAAGAATTGAGATTTCAGATGTGGGAGTTGTCTTGGGGGTAGAGGCCGGCCTCGCTTGGGTAAGTTATCATGCAGTCCGAAAACCCCAAGGGAGAGTATCCGTTTCGCCAGGTATTAGGACTCTTTTGTCATCACGCCAGCTGAGGGCGAGTTTGTTTTGCACAATGGTGCGCACCTCATGCTTCTTGCTGACAATAAGACACTGCTCCTTGTGTAAATTCACATGATCAAATAGACACTTTCGGAAATCATTTCTCGTGATGGTTCTTAGAGTCGAACCTTTGATCCCTTTTGCACGTTTTTTAACACCTGCCTCCTCCCCCTCCTCCTCCTCCTCCTGCGTCGCTGTTAAATAAAGTTTGGCTCGAAGCCCTATAACCTCCACCATAATTTTACCGTTGTTCTCATCCTTCATGAATCCCAACCGCTTTTTGTTTCGCAGAGGGATATCATAGACGTTATCAGGTGGATAGTCCGAGGTATCGAACGTCGATTCAACATCGCGCTTGATGATTTCGTATATATCGGGGACGTTAAATTGGTAAATTAAACTATCCGTATCCGTGTATAATAATTTGACTTGATTGTCGGTAAAATTACGCTTAATATAATTATAATGAAAGTTATATAAAATTATTTTTGATATATCCAGAATGGCCGCACCGATGTATATTGGTTTGTTGAAATAAACATTCAACCGACTCATCTCTATAATAACCATGTCTCGCTCGAATATGGTGCAGCTATGGAAATTCGGCTTTGCAATCAGAGCCTTCGCACCACCCCGACCACCCCATTTCGTGACCAGCTTGACACTCTTGTGTTTACGCACATTCTCCATGGTCTTGCCAAACACCGCGTTATTCATTAATTTATAGAAATTTTTTTCAAACTCGTTTTTCGATAGTTTTCTTTTATTTGTATTCAAGTCAATGTAGGATTTCAACCATGGAGATTGTGCAAACTTGAGAATCCTGTGCACCTTGATTAACTTCATACCCAAATCTAAACACTGCTTCAGATTCCGATAATGAAGTATGTATTTATTTTTGGGTAGTAGCGTTGTGCATAGCTTGGCTATCTTACTGCCAGGCGGAATGAAATGTTCGGGACAGAGCGGTAGATCTTTATGCTGCCCGTGAAGTTCTACCGGGTAGTCCAAATCGACCTCGAGCATGTACCCAATCGGCGAATCGTCCGGGATACTCATCACATCGATTGATTCGTGCTCCCACTCGAAGGAGCCACACGGTAGATGCTCACTCATAGCCGCACCATACAGATTATTGACATCGAAATACATGAGATATGATTCCTCTTTGCTCGAATCAAAATTGCGCATATAGCGATTGTTGGCTTTAGCATAGCGGTTCGAACATTGCGCTACACCACCTCGGATGCTTTTTTCAACAAATAAAACCATTTCGGGGTTATCTAGGAGCTGTAGATTAACACCCGTATGCTTTAACATTGCATCGAAAGCCAACCCCGGGGCGGTGTAATAATGGAGGGGATCTAAATCGTATGTTTGGAAACAGCTCTCGCGGAAATTTTGAAAAACATCGGCAAGCAAGAGAACGTCGGTTTTCAAATACAAGTCCGAATACTCGCCCAAGGTATTCAATTTAAATTTGCTCCAGACACTCTTTGCGTGCTGATAATCCGCATCGGAGACGCCCGAGTCGCTGAGTTTTGAATAGAAGCTTGCTCTATCGGGCAGGCTCAACTCGTCGAGTTTTCCCCAACTATCAATGTATTCGTAGGGGAAAACACCTTTGCGGATCATAAATTCAAATTCCTCGAGATCGCTGTAGAACGAACGAGTTATTGTTTTATCGCTGTTGTCAATATACGATGCCAGCTTGTCGAGGCTACTGGCCATGAACCGAAACGAATCTAAAAATCTCAGGTGTATAAAGGTACCATCAACCCGCTTCGTGAACGAGATATACCTCTCTTTATTAATCGGCAGCAATGTAATTTCCCCGGGGAAAGATGTGGCTAGAGATTTAATGATGAAGTGCGAATCATAACCTGAAAAATTGTGAAACACCACGGGGATCGTATGTGTTTCTCTGTAATTTAAATTACATCCATTATGCGCGGGACCGCGATATTCCCCCGTGAAGTGACAGTGATCATGGCACTTTTTATCTCCCGATGAGAACGGTTTCTCACAGATGTAACAATTTTTCGCGCGTGCATGTCGATCCCGTTGCACTTGAGTCAGCGGTTTCATACGGATGATATTTTTAATTCGCGACTCTACGTTCACGGCCAAGTCACGAAGCTGCTTGACGAACCATTCGATGCGATCGGGTCCCCGTTTACTCGCATATCTCGATAATGCATTATCATACGAGCAATGCACATAATACGCAGCACTATGCGGGATATGCTCTTGGGACTCGTTTGCACCGGGTTTTAGTATACACTCGAGATCCGCGTAGACAGCGAACGGCACCCGACCCTTATTTCGGAAATTTTTGAATTCTAGATTTTTATTTTTCTCCGAGAAAAGCATTCGCACCTTGTTTAAACGCATGCAATCGCCTCTATGCTTGTCGAAGCTACTTTGCACCGTGAAGTGACACAAACACCTATCGCTTAATAAAGTCGCACGCTTATTTAGTGACACTTGGTTTCCTACTAAACGCGATAGATTTCTAATCCAAGCAAAGTGGAATCGCGGCGTGTAATCGTCCAAATCAATATCATCGATATCCATTTCCCCATCATCGCCAGACTCGACCATGAGTAAATGGATTGCATCCTCTTCTGGATTTATCAAATTTTTACTTAAATATAATGGGACAATTACGCTCTTTTCACCCTTCGCACTATCGCGAAAAGCCATCGGCGGCCATTGTCAGGCAAATAACGTGTCCCTAGTGACACCATGCCACCACAAGAGGTGAAATGAAAATAACTATCATTATATTGTGCGTGCTTGTATTTCCTCCTATCTTATGTGCCTCATTGCTGTATCTTTTGCCCTACGACCCTCTTGGTTAAGGCATAATAAACGTTTTTCAAATTCAAATTCAAATTCAAATGGGAAATCCCGAGGATTGAGCCTGTGAAAATTTATTATTCCTTCCATTATAAGTTCAGAAATATCGTACGTAATACGAATTTTATTATTCTCAAGTTACATCGGGCTAGGCTTTTTCCATAAACGAATAAAATATATCCATTATAAAAAAATGGGTTGTCACGATTAATCTCGCATTTCCGGCACCGCTGATGATCTCGCACTTCCGTCACCGCCTTTCCGCGATGCTGGTTGGCTGGCGGTGATCGAGAGAAAAGGTCTGTCTGCTGACTTCGTGTCGTTTGATTTGAAAAAGATCTGCCTGTTGACTTCGCGCCGTTTGAATCTGTTGTTCTTGACAGCCGCGATTCAGAGCGATAACCTGTATCTTCAAAGCGATACCGTATTTTGTGAAATTTTGGAGAGACGAAGACTTTGAACGGCTAGATTGATTCGCGAAATTTTGAAGAGGTGAACAAAAGTTCAAGATTTTGAACAGCTGAATTGATCTCGATGAAGGGTATGTTTGAGGCACAATTTAATAGTCTTCACATAACCTTCATCCAGGAAAATTCGTGTTGTGTTCGTTTCTGGCAAAATTCATGCAAAGGTAGATTTTCTATATCGTAACGGGTACGGCGATGGTTATGTCAGTTTTGATCTGACAGCTGACAGTTATCAGCACACTTTTAATATACTAGGTATACAGTGATTCTGATTCTGAACCATGAACTTCGCCGTCCGACTGCTGTAAATGAACGTTGGTGATGCTCAGGAATACACGGTACGATTCTTCGGAAACTTTCATCACCAGATTGACTTTGAAAGAAAAAGTAACTGTTTGTAGTGACTCTGTCAAAAAACAAAACTTTTTTCCTTCCTAAAGTACCTAAGTATTCACGAATGAACATAGAAATCCCATGTCTTCGCCGTGCGCGACTCTGGTTAGGTCAACCAGGTCAGTTCAATGTAGTCCGGACGTTAACGAATATCACCTTGCATTTTGTGATGGAAGTATGAAATTTGGTATGATGGTACACAAGAACCCCCTGCACAAGACCAGCGGTGGAGCCATCTCCACCGTCCCCCCCCTCCACCCTTGGAGGCGGATTACCCCCCGCGGAAATGGATTATCGCAATTATCTCATCCGTGGTACGTTGTACGAAAAAAATTGTGGAAACGAAAAGATGCGCCTCCTAATTAAGGTCTCTACCATTTTTGTCATAGGAGCCACCATTTTGGTGTATACAGGTTTCCAAGTTGGCGGGCGCAGTAATGAATCAGGCAATTTCACTACGTACACCTTACAAATTTTTCGGACCTACGCGACTGAATCACGCATATTGAAGACGTTTTCATAGCTGTACATCAAGTTCTACGTGTCACACGATATATACATATTCTTACCTAATAATAGGTCTACAAGTGCAAACCCTTTTTTCACAATTTTGTGTTAAAAAAACATCCATATATTATTGGAAAAAATTATGTCAACCCCTGAAAGTATTAATATACAACAACAATTTGAAGATCCAGCACCAATTGCGTTTACCCGAATAGACCGAAGATAAGTACACTTACTTCTTTATAGTGATGATCATTAGTGAATCTCATATACACTCCGTGCTATTGATGAATTCTTAGGGTGGGGTTCGGAAATCCAAATGACCAAAAATCAAATTGATCGTAGTTCCAAAGTTTAATCTATCAAAAATTAATTTTCCGAAAGGTAAATGCTACAAACTTAAAAATTTCCAAATACGAAAAATTAAAATATTTTTCTGTCAAAAGTATGGTAATGCAATTGTACACTTATCAGAAAGACGATTTGATATAGCACGCGAAATCAGAATTTTCTTAATATCGATTCCAATTTATAATCACAATAAATCAGAAAGTTGCAAATTCTGAAAGCAAAATTTCCAAACCTCTTGTCCGGCTACTATTTATAACGTCGATTTATGAATGCAGACTAAAGCAGCATCGTTCAAAATGCGGCAAAATTCAGAAATTCAAAATTCAAAAATATCGAAATTCAGAAAATGCTTACTCATCCACCGAGCGAACTAATTTCCTGTTTTTTTTTTTTCAAGTTTTTTTTTTGGTAGTAAAATACGGTACCAGTAAGAGGTTCAATTTTCAGTCGGTTGACAATTTACTCATTTGGGACTCTGGCCCTTTGGATTTTCAGGCGTTATTTACATTTCATTTCGGTATTTTTTTCATTTCGGAATTATAAACCTTTTGAATATAAATAATTTGCTTATCTAATTTTTCGGTATTACGCACCGTTTTGACGGGTTGATTTTCGATTTCTGGGGAATATTGCCATTTTATTTAATCTTCGGTATTCTGTTATTCTACATTTCTATCTATACATGATTCATCGATCCTTTGTGTAAACCTCATTTGTATATTAAAGCATTCGTAATTTCGAACTTTTGGAATTTGAGTCTGATGTAAAACTACACCACTAATAACGTTCACGACGCGCATAATGCCTCGAAGAATTGAACATCGCGGTGACTTTGTATTGTTACGCGCCGTGGGCCACATTGCAACCGGGAAACCGCGAATCTTGAAGTGTATTCGTCCGTACAAACTTCTATGCTCTCTCACACGAAAATGGTGGTTCCCACGACAAAAATGGTACAGACCTTTTTTGTTCTAAAATAGGAGGCGCATCTTTTTGTCCTCAAAATTTTTTTCGTACAACGTACCACGGATGAGATAAATGCGATAATCCATTTCCGCAGGGGTAATCCGCTTCCAAGGGTGGAAGGGGGGGACGGTGGAGATGGCTCCACCTCTGATCTTGTGCAGGGGGGTCTTGTGTACCATCATACGAAATTTCATACTTCCATCACAAAATGCAAGGTGGATGTTAATATCGGTTACTTAACGTCCGGACTATACAGCCAATGTTGAATTAATTCTATTTGAAGATCACATTTCGAAGATGTATAATTGTGAACGAGCGTCGTCGGAATGAATTTTCTTTATAACACTCACATGAAAATCGGGGAATCGCCTAGTAGTTTAACGGGACGAAAGATGCCGGGTAAATTTATTTTCACATCATTGATCAATGATCCAAGTAGCAGGCGTTACCATCTCGGAGCCGGAATTACCTCTTCGCGGCAAAAATGTTACACTTTTGAGCGGGCTATACCATTTCTGGACAGAGATTTCCTCATTTCGGAGTGCAAAAATGGTATATCACTCGTACGGAAGAAGGAAATCTCTGCCCGGGGCTGGTATAGCGTACTGAAATGACCGTTTTTCTGGCGCGCTATATCATTCTGGGCAAATATTTCCCCATCTTTGGCGCGTTATACCAAATCTGGTCTGAAATTACCTTTCTGTGGGAGCGAAAAACTCGAACCGGGTTCATGGTTCCATAAGGGTTCAACTTTCAAGCGTCATGGTTTTTTAGATTGAAAATAGTACATTGTGTATCAAGGGCGCAAAGAACTATTTTTCGAGTGTGAAATTTGCAGCACGAGCCGAAGGCGAGTATGCTGCAATCACACTCGCCAAAATAGCCTTGTGCCCGTGATGCACACGATTTTTTTCTCAACACCTGGACTGCAAAAATGCCTCTTTTCAGACCGAATGAGCGGGCGAAAAACGGCACTTTGCGCCCGAGGGCAGGAGAATAGTCTCACTGAGAGAAATTTATAGTTATCGTTACTATTCATGTGAGTTATAAATGGCCTTGAACATTTTTTTATAGTAAACGAAACTATAATACAGTATTCTCAACCATTATTTGTTAAACCATATAAACCATATAAACCATATTTTGTCAACCATAATCCGTTACCTATATGAATTTCTCTCAGTGCTCTTTCGCCCGCTCAAGAGGTATGAAAAGTGGCATTTTGCGACCGGGCGTGAGAAAAAAAATATGTCGTGTGACTAGGGATGATTCGCCACTAGTGTGATTGCTGACAAGCTTCGTACTCGTCTCAATCCCAAAGTTTCGTCCATCGTTACGCGATATACAATTCATTGTATTTCGACGACGAAAATATCCCAAAGGCACATGATTTTTCCAGCCGCACGTTCGGTGGCCAATAGTATATTTTTTATTCGTACTAGATTTATAGCGCGCTTCGCTCGCTCTTTTTGATTGTTGATTATTTTTTATTCCTGAGAATTATTCATTCAATTATTATGTCCTACTATTTTCGCAAGTTTACTAAGATAGCATCAGAAGATGCAAAAGATTAGGAGTTATTATAGTACCGAATACGTTCGAAGGAATCATTGGAGTTAGGATGTGTAACATCGGAAAGTTCTTCTAATTCACGAAGAGGGTTTGGTAAATTGTCTAGATATTCTTCTCCGTGAGCACAACAGTCTTCGAATGATAGTTTGTTCGACTGCACTTCTTCTTCTCTGAAATGTTTAGCACCACATTTAGTGCACGATACACTCATTGACTCAATTAATGTACTTAATTTTTCGCAATTTGAATCAAGAAAAAGGTTCAATGTTATCTAACCTGTCTTCGTCCGTTAAAAAAGGAATGTTACTTCTGTCTTTCTCTGTCCTTTGAACAATTGGTGTCGAATCTGTAAGATAATTTTTCGGATTTGAAATTCTCAATCCCAATTCACCCTATTTTGTGATGAATTCATTACTCTGTTTTGTTCTGTAACGAATCTTTCTTCTACTCTTTGACGATATTGTTGTCGGGAAACTTTTTTTTCTCCTCTTTTAACGAGTCATATTTCTTCTATATTGTTCGCTGACTTTCAACATTGATATTTGAACTTGTGACGTCATTTTTGGGTCGAACGGCCTTTTTTCAAATCTGGCTGTGTGATATATTCAAAACAACTTGATTCGCCTGTTTTAATTAATTCCGTACCATTATTTTCAATTATAGTAATACTGACTGGCGCTAAATCATATTGCTCCCGAAACGTTGATTACTTTTAGGAATACTGTTATTCGATAATAAGCATAATCATTGTATTGAATCAACCAATCCTAAGCAAGCTTTTCCGTCAAAACACGGTTTCGCGAAATCATCTCTCGAATGTGAATCAAATGTGATTATCAAGTTTTCCAATTGCTACTGATATTCTGTTCATCGTTAGTATACCACACATAAAACTCGCGAATGAATGAACTAACGCGCCCTTTAAATTGGGCATACCAATCTCACTGTTATCGTCAAATCGATGGCCAAACATTATGTCTCCGAATTCTAACTCACGACTTATTGAATTAATGACAACGTTTCTGAGTTGTAAATCAACCGTTTCAAGTATTCTGGATCTATTGTGTTCGTATAAACTTCATGACGTGCGAGCCTGCACGAGGGGCGTCTCACTCTGAATTCAAATAAGATCGTACGAACGTTGTTGATCGTTGGTCGACGATTTCATACGATGTCAACGTTAAACACTTTGCCTTCAACGCATGAATTCGGCTGAATTCGACGATCTCAAACGTTCACAATTAGCGTCACACGTTGAATTTAGAATGAGACGCCCTTCGGCTGTGCATTGTCTTCCCCGACTGAAGTCAGAAAATATCTTGTTTCCTTGATTGCTTGACCCTCGTATTATTTTGATGAAAAAATAATTTTCATTCTCTCCTAGTAAAATATATTTCGCAAGCCCCGGATTCATGTGTTTTTCCTGATTTGTATTCTCCCCCATTTTTTTTATTTCAACAAGTTGTCTTTACGTGGTAATACAGACTAAGATGTGTAATATGTACTCTTTTTGTCATATTCAAAAATTACCCAATATATAACTTTTTCACCTGAAAATTTTCCTGAAAATACAGCTACGACCCTCGAGCAACAGCTTATAGTCACGTGAAACGCAGCAGTTACACACGTGGACGAACAGCTCGACAAAACTTAGCAACTAAAAAGAATCTCGCAACGGTCGCGGCCGTCGGATATGCCTTTCAGACTAATTCAAAACTTAAAAATAAAATGAAATTACAAAGCTGTTAGATTATAACTATAACCTTTTCAGCAAACAAAGCTGTCAGATTCAAACTATAACCTTTCACCCATGAACTTGGCAACAAAATTTGATGAAAAAGATGACACTAAAGAAATGCCAACAATCGGGACTCCCGTGAAGTGGGCAGTCTGTCTCGAAATGCGATTAAATCCCATCTACTTTTTATATACGGAAATTATAATCGGGAAAGATTGCATCGTGTATTTATTCAGCGGTGGGCAGACTAGCCTGTTGTTTCAATATCAGAATATACAGACAGGGCCGGCGATCCCCATATGGTTTTGGTGGAGTACTCCATACCTCAGAATCTTGGCTCACTTTCCATAAAAAGAAAATATACAAGCGGACGTTGCAATCAATCGCCACGAGAATACATTATTCTACAACTTCGATCCATATCCTGTTTGTTATCAGTTATGTATTCCAAAGAATTCCGCGCAAAACACTGAAAGTGATTAAACCGCAGTTTACAGCTACGATTTACAGCAGTTCCTATATGCACGTTCATGTGCATCTCAGGTGGCGTCGGAATGACTTTTAATGCCTTTTCCTTAATAAATATTTTTTACGGCACAGGCATTAAAACGGCATTTGACGGCACGGAAAGAGCCGTTTCAAAGATGTCAAAAAACCTGCGAGTACCACGTTTCATCCAAATCCCAATGTTTTAATTTTTTTTTGCAGCATATCGAATACGCCAAATAAAAATTTTGCAAAACTGACTGCAGATTCGTGTTCAGCCATCCGAAAAAACGTATGATACCAAATTTCATTGAAATCCCTTGATCCCTTCTCAAGGTATCGTAATTTTTGTTGCGTTTTTATAGAATTTTGTTATTCAAATATCTCGAAAAGTACCGAACCGATCGAAGCCAAAATCTGATCAGTTCTAAGTTTGAAAAAGGGATGTCGATTGAGACCAAGTTGATCAAAATCCGATCGTGAGTTCTCGAGATATCACGCGGACAGAAATATGGTCACACACCCAGACGTCAAACGGAAAATAGTCGGAGGTGATTCTTTGGACCTCGAAACGTGGAGATTTAGTGAAAACTTGACTTTTCATTTTCGGGGTGATTACAATAACTTCCTTTTTTCTCTGAAAACAGAAAACGGGAAGTTAAAAAATATTGTAGGGACGCCCGCGTTAAGGGGAGGTACCTGAGTAGAATGTGTGAAAAGTAGGCGAATTTTAGGAATTATTTTCTCAAAAAGTATTCGATTGATTTGATTCAACTTTGCTTTATTTGAAAGAACATCTATTGAGGTTTGCTTACAATTTTTTTTATGTATATATCGACTGGGAGCGCAGCTATCATGGCCGGCATAAAACGTGTCTCTCGCTCGCACGGTTTTCGGTGCCAGAAATATTACGAAAATGGCTGGACCGATTGCTTCCAAAATTTTACACAATATTCTTGGACAGGTTTTCTAGTACTTGTCGTAGGATTTTTTGAAAAAAAAATTTTTTCGTAAAATGGCGGCCGTTTGAATTTTTTTTTTTGTTTTTCGACCTCAATTTCCGACCTTTCTGGCGTGATAAAAAAAAAGTAATTGTTTAAAAACAAAAATCCTACGACAAGTACTAGAAAACATGTCCAAGAATATTGTGTAAAATTTTTAAAGCAATCGGTCCAGCCGTTTTCGAAATATTTCTGGCACCGAAAACCGTGCGAGCGAGAGACACTTTTTATGCCGGCCATGATAGCAGCGCTCTCAGTCAATTTATATACATAAAAAAAATTATGAGCAAACCTCAATAGATGTTCTTTCAAATAAAGCAAAGTTGAATCAAATCAATCGAATACTTTTTGAGAAAATAATTCCTAAAATTCGCCTACTTTTCACACATTCTACTCAGGTACCTCCCCTTAAGTAACTGTTCGGCAAGGATTACGTTTTTCGCACGAGCCGCTGGCTTTGCGTCCGGATCGCCCGGCACACCAGCGACTCGTACCAAAAAAAAATCACCTTGCCCTACAAACAGTCACTTTACGCGCATGACACATAAATATCTAGTATCGGGCTCACGCGTATACTGCAAGGTAACTATTCGGCAGGTTCTGATGTTTTTCGGACGCCCTCCCCCCTTCGCCAATATCACTCTACACCTGGGAAAATCTTACTTCGCCGGCCCTGCCGGAGTTTGATTGGCCATTAATTAATCTGCGCTGGACCGTGGCCCATGTTCAGACCTAAACTGAAATGTACTGTGCAGACAATCAGAGTTCGTTGATATTAGTTATCATCTTTAGCGTTACCTCTGCCACTCGAGGAGTAAAAGAATGCCCCAGACGATATTCTGCTAAGAGTCGTCACCAAAAGGAATATGGGTCAGAATGCTTTTGGATCTTGTCGTGTGCATCGATGGTCGAGTCAATTGGCAGGGACTCTGGGACCTTGAGGCACCACGTACGTCCTTATCGCAGTCGAGTGTGACTTGTTTTTTGGCAAGTCTATATGAACCCAGAAATAAACGACGTGTCCTGGATCCACGAGAGTGCTGGAAATCGTCGGATCAGAGTGCCTACGGACATGGATTTATTTCAATCAGGCGAGAAGACAACACGAGATGAGGGTTTCAGCCAATTATCCTTGACGAAGATACTTGAATTGTCCATTTCTTGTTGGCTATTCGGATGCTTTTTTTTTTAAGAAGTTTATTCAGGCTCCAAGGTACAATAATAACTTACAAATGAAGGAGCAAACTTCGCACTCCATAACAAGATTAATTACAAAATAGTATATTGTGATACAAGTGCGAGAAAGCGGAGATTTTACGAAGGTTATGAGTGCAGTCCACTTCATAACCTCCGTCAAAACTTTCCGCTTGTCTTCGCACGTGTGTCACATATTATTTTTTGTAAAAAGTGCATCAAAGTCCCCCATTTGATCAATTTTTGATCATCGAATTTGATCATTTGGTCGCAATCCCGACATGACAGCTCGCTCGACTTGGATCTGATTCTCTGCCGCCGCACAGTGGGAGATTTCGGCCGATGTGCGGCCATAAATCAGAAAAAGCTGAGAACTGTACCAAATTTGATATTCCATGGTTTCTGGGGTCGCTGATTACCAATTTGATATCGAAATTTCCAAAAACAAAATGGCGGCTGAGATATCGTCGTTCGGTCTTAGAAATACTGGTTGGAAATCGCTGAAAGTTGACTAGGATACGTTTTTGGGGTCGCTGAATACGAATTTGGTGATGAAATTTCCAAAAACAAAATGGCGGCCGAGATATCCTCGTTCGGTCTTAGAAATAATAGTTGGAAATGGCTGAAAGTTGGCTAGGATACGTTTTTGGGGTCGCTGAATACGAATTTGATGATGAAATTTCCAAAAACAAAATGGCGGCCGAGATATCCTCGTTCGGTCTTAGAAATAATGGTTGGAAATGGCTGAAAGTTGGCTAGGATACGTGTTTGCGGTCGCTGAATACGAATTTAATAATAAAATTTCAAAAAAAAAAATGGCGGCCGAGATATCGTCGTTCGGTCTGAGCTGGAGCTGCGCGCCGGAGCAGGCTAGGCCGGTGGCATCGACGCGCGACGCACGCGGCGCCCGAGCCAGAGGCCTTTGATGAGCGCACACGCTGATCTAATAAAATACGTAACATCTAACCCGGTCAAAAGTGGTCGCTAGTTTTTTCAGAATCATTGCTTAATAGTTCACATATTTGAATTTATCGGACGAGGCGAACCAAATTAATTAATTATTGGTACCCACCAAGGAGAGATTCTTCCTCTATTCGAGCGTGCAAACCTTGGTGGGACCGAAAAAAAACCTATAGAAAAATCAAATTTTTATTTTTAATTCTTCGAGTAAAAATTCCCCCGGTCCGGGTTTGAACCGGGACCTTCGCATTTGTACTGCGACGCCTTGTCCAATCAGACCACCGAGGGGCTGAAGGAATCTTTACTCGAAAGTTGTATTATGGTATACTAGACACGTCATTGTCCCAGTGTCAGGTGTTTGTTTTGGTGACTCTATCGTTCGCTATCTTATACATTCACATATTTGAATTTATCGGACGAGGCGAACCAAATTAATTAATTATTGGTACCCACCATTGCTTAATAGTTTTAACTTCAAGTTAATCGCAGAATGAACGCGGGATTCCGCGGGATTTGGTACTTTTCGTCTGTGTATCGTCAGTTTTCTTTCAAACAAGTAGTCACTTTTCCGATGTATTGTTATATGTAATAAACAAACAGAGCGGCAGTTTTTTAGAAAAAGTAAAATACCCATAATATTCTACATACCTCCAGGAACCTCAGCCATATTTTCAATATTTTTTCGTGATTATAACTTCGCGCTAATATAACTTTGAACTTGGTGATGAATTTTGTAGACGCGCAGGTCGTAGGGGTTTGGGTTTAACGGTTTTGAATAGAGGGGACATTCCCGAGCCGATCCCCACCAGTCATACATTTAAAAAAAAAAAAAACATTTTCGATTTTTGACCGCGCTCCAGCCGAAATCTCCCACTGTGCGCCGGACGGCGCGTCGTAGGCGCGGCAGAAAGTTACTAGATTGTTATGAATACGTGTATAAAAGGAACTAGAGTGTTATAAATACGTCTATAATGGTAACTAGCGAGGAAATAAAGATCTGTGCATGCGCTGCTCAAACCCTTCTGTAAAAGACCACTTCTAGCACGTTTCAGAGGCACAAAATCGGGAACATTTGATGCGCGTATTACAAAAAACACGTTTTGGCTCCGGTATCGAGCACTATACGGTCTACTACAATATTTTGGTATTTCACATCTCACGGTACTTTCGTACAATTACATGATTGTTTTTTTTTTAACCCACATTTGCGAGAGGGATATACATAACTTGTGTGCTCGATCAGGAAAACTCGGCCTTATAAGAGAAAAACTGATCGTGCTAAATTTTTCGCTTTTGTCCTAACCTACTTTGCTTTACGACGAACTATAAATTAAAACTAAATAACAATGATAAATGAGGTAACAAATGTATACATAATTGACAGTATATCTAAGAGCAATGTATGATAAAAAAAATTGTATATAGTAAATGGACAGAGGTATGAATTAATGGACAGAGGCAAGGTTTATCTAGGCTGGCAGAGGTATCGAGTTGTAGAGGATTTAAACCTAAACAGGTGTTATAATTGCAGTGGTTTTAGACATAGTGCAAAAAAGTGTCCCAACGACAGAGCGTGCTCACACTGTGCCGGAGATCATGACTATAAAGACTGCCAAAAGACCTCCAAAGGCTGTGCTAATTGTATAAGAGCGAACAGCTTGCACAAAAAAAACTATGATATAAAGCATTCAGCTGTCGATGTTATGGTGTGTCCCTCCTATCAGCTACTGAAGAAACAAGTGGCGGCCGAAGTCGACTACGGGGCGAGGTGACGTTCAGTACCAAAGTATAGCTAGCAATCTGATGTATAATACTGATTATCAACAAGAACAAGGAACTGTGTGCGAAAGCATCGACGACCTGAATGGGCATGTGAGGGACAGCAGCCTAACTGTTATGCATATCAACATACGCAGCCTTGACAAACACTACGAAGAACTATGTACGCCACGAATACCTTAGCCGTTAAGCCCGACATAATTGTACGTACCGAGACATGGCAAATACCCCACCCAAATCTGTACAAAATAGAAGGATATACGTTGTACTACAACCATGGTAGAGTCACTCGCGCAGACGGTGTGGTGGCCTATGTTCGACAAGGTCTAACAACCAAGATGGATATCCGAAATTTAGGGTCCATAAATGCACTAGTCCTTGAGATCAGCTGTTTAAACAAGAGTAGAGTAATGATAACTGCAATTTATAGGCCCCATCCAGTACACAAAGTGGAATTCGTAGAGAACCTGCGCACGCACCTAGTCAAATCTCGGACTTGCGACAATCATTTTATTATCGGAGACATAAGTCTAGACATCTTTAGCATGGATCCAGAGGTAGAGGAGTATAAAAATACACTGTACGAACTAGGGTACTTACCGTATATTAGTCAGGTAACAAAGCCGGCTAGTGGCACATGCATCGACCATATGGGAAAACAAAAAAATTACAAGCGCGGGCGTTCGTTCTTACAGTGGACGTCACAGACCACTACCCGATACTTCTGACGCTAAATCTTGAGGGGCGCACAGATAGCTCAAGCACCCAAAAACATATGCACCTAGATTATGGGAAGCTGAAAACACTAAGTCGGACAGTGGACTGGGACGATCTCTTGAACATGAATGACGCAAACGCGTGTACGCAACTGCTAGTCAATAGAATTAAGGATTTGATTAAACGTGCCACCTGCGAGAGGACCGGCAGGAGATGTGTTACTCCTAAGCCTCGAAGCTCGTGGATAACGCAAGGCCTAATTGTTTCGTGCAATACTAAGGACAAATTATATAAAAGGACGAAAGCATATCCAAATAACCTAGCATTAAGACACTATTATAATACATACAAAAATAAGCTCCGATATCTGCTTAAGGAGGCCAAGAACAAGTGTATCACAGACCAAATTAAGAAGGGAGATAGCGGCAAATCTCTCTGGAATTTTGTGAATGGCGTCTTTAAGGAGCAGAGAAGAGAAGACATTCCCAACCACCTCAACGGTGGTCCTGACGGTGAAATAAGCGGTGCTATACCAGTAGCCAACTGCTTCAATAGCTTTTTTTGTAATATTGGGCAAGACATGGCGAAAAGAATAGAAAATAATGTAAATTATGAACCTCCACGGAAGCCCTCCCTTCCAAACTCGTTCTTCTGCAACCCAACCTGTGAGTCTGAAGTATTGAAAATAATTAGCGACTTGAACGGGAAAAAAGCAGGTGGTGTAGACGGGATAAAAACGTCCATAATTCAGGCAATTAAGGAAGACATTGCAGCCCCTCTGGTGCATATCTTCAACCTAGCGATCGAAAATGGCATGTGCCCAGCGCATTTAAAAAAAGCCGAGATTATACTTATACATAAAGCAGGAAATAAACACGAGGCAATAAACTACAGACCAATATCGCTTATACCTAACCTAGCTAAGATCTTCGAGAAGATCCTCAAAACTAGGATCTCTAGTTTTTTGGACAAATTTGGATTTCTGTCGGACAAACAGTTTGGGTTCAGAGCAGGGCGATCTACGTCAGACGCTTTGGCTCATGTAACGAAGCATGTATACGAAAAACTAGATGCCAGTCAGCCTATAGTGGCGATTTTCCTAGACCTGGCTAAGGCCTTTGACACAGTCAATCACCAGCTACTCATGCAGAAACTGCACCGAGCAGGAATTAGGGGGAAGTTACTTTGCCTTATTAAAGACTATTTGTCAGATCGAGAACAGGTAGTAAAAATAGGCGATAATGTAAGCGCTGTGCAAACCGTAAAATGTGGCGTTCCACAGGGCACCATCTTGGGGCCCTTGCTCTTTACGATATACATCAACGATCTTCTGATGAACGCCAGCGACAGCGTCGTCATTTCCTATGCGGACGACACAGCCATACTGTGCTCTGGCAGTTCCTGGGGGGAGGTTGAGACCCTTGCTAACGAGGAATTAGACTCTGTAGTGAAATGGCTGCGACACAACCAACTGTCCCTGAACGCCACCAAGACAGTGTTTTTGACTTTTGGGAATTACACTGATAGTCTACCGGACGAGTTTAGTTTAAGGGTACATGTACCAACATGCACCAACAAAGAGACCTGTTCCTGCCTTCAAATCAAGAGAGAACCTTTTTATAGATACTTGGGAGTATATATAGATAGTCACTTGAGATGGGGCGAGCATGTAAGACGACTGGTCAATGCCAACAGGTACCTGATATACGTTTTTTGCAAACTTAGACTCTTCCTAGATGCGGAACAACTGCTAGTGGTATATCATGCTCTCTTCATGTCAGCCTGTACCTATGGTATTGTTGCATGGGGCGGAGCGTGCACAAGCGAGATTAGACACCTGCAGGTATTACAAAACAAAATAGTCAAAATAATGTTTAACAGGGATAGATTGGAGTCTGCCGACATTGTACGGACCAGTAAGGGGCTGCTCAATATGAGGCAGGAGTATCTCTTGAGGGCACTGACACATATGTTTAAACCTCTTCAAGGTGAATACAGAAGAGCTGCGAGTGCCACGAGGCGGAAGTTACTTCGGCTCCCGCTGAGGGTAAAAACGGTAGGGCAAAGATGTTTTGACTTCAGTGCTACCAAGTTTTTTAATCAATTGCCAATAGAATTAAAAGAAGCCAACGCTGACACCAAGGCGTTCAAACGTAGGTTAGCGGCATGGTTACGCCACAACAACATAAATTAGCAAGGAGTTTTATCAAACTGACTGAATAATAATTCTAAATAGTATAAGTTAGTTATTAATCCTTTTGTTAGAATGTATATCGCATGTTTTTTTTTTTTTTTTTTTGTATTATTAGTTTGTAACAGGCCCGCACACAACTCTTTAGTTCTGCGGGGGATATTAGTGGTTGACCCACATTCTGTATGATGCAACTGTTCTAAATAAATAAATAAATAAATAAATAAATAATGATGGCGTATCATAACGTTGTATATATATAATAATACACTGAGTACGTAGAATAAAACGAGCATCAATATAATAGTGTTACGATCGCGCTTTGCCCTATCGTACCTAAATTCATTTTTCATTTTTATTTTATTCACTTCCGGACAAATAACGCTGGTGCACATGCACTTGAGTTATACCTAAGCGTTATTTACCCCAGACTGTTGAATCATTTCCTGTCAATATTGTATTTCTTTTAGTTATTTGTCACCTCCTCAAGAGGCTAAACAGCATGCACTCCCCGATAAAGTAGCCTAAGATTGTGTTACAAACGGTCAGCACCTAGAACTGTAGGGTTTTGCTGACATTAAACAGCAGCGTTTCACCTACAGTCTATTCGGAATAATTCTTTTTCAAAATTGTCATTTATCATAGGAATAAACTCCAAAAACTATTAGGAATAAGATTTGCCCTGACTAACTACTTATTAAGGAATGCCTGATGAGTGAATGTTGTTAGTCAGTAAGCCCAAATTTAACCATCAATAAATTATAAGTTCCTGTGAACGGACTATAGCTGTCGATGGGTGGAGTAATGAGCCGTAGCACGCGCGCGGACACACATAAGTTAGTCCTAACGCCTAACCAATTAAAGCGCTAGAAAAGTGCTGAATTGCAGTTTGTGCATGGCGTATGAATACACTAAGAGTCCAGCTCAGGAGCCACGCACTTGAAAATTCGTCTTTCGTCTATCAAGCCTCATAGTGAGCAGTCGTAGAGAACCGGGAATAAACTAGAGTCACAAAGTCCGGAATAAACCGCCCTTACAACACAAGTGTTAGCATAGGATAACGGCCCGGAGGAACTCTATCTCGTCATCTAAATTCAATTTTATTATCAGAAACACTGAAGTTCGGCTTGATCAGTGTATAGCTTAAGAATCAATCTTTCTCCTGCCCTTCCGAAAACGAAAGGTAGTTTAAGTTCAATATAATAATCATTATATTCAAATTTAGCATATTCTCAAATCTATTATTTTTCATTTCATCTTTATTCAGTAGAATCTGTGCTTCTAACTCTACGCGTTTGAAACTTTTGTTTAAACTTTTAATACAAGTGACGTGGTGAAGAACTGAGACTAAATACACATTCTAACAGTGATTAAACGTGCGCCTTGCCCAGACTGCCGGTACGCTACATCTGAAGTACACATACTTAGCAGTCCTAACACCTACACCTGTGGCTCATACTCTGCGCATCGAAAGCTAAGTCCCGACGCACGTTACAGATTCATTATCATTTTCCATTTGTATTTTAGTATTGTAAGTAGATTGCATGAATAATCAATTAGAAACCTTGCACTTATAAAATTGAGACAGAGTTATTCAATTGGAGAAGTTATGTAATTATAGAATTACATAATAAGAGAATTAGTGTCATTATAAAGATCACCTACTGACTGACCGTTAGTAGCATAATTAATATATTTTTATGTTTCATTGGTTATAATTGTGCAACTGCTAATATTGTACAACAGTTGCAT
The DNA here is from genome assembly GCA_018257835.1 of Euura lappo. Lineage (NCBI taxonomy): Eukaryota > Metazoa > Arthropoda > Insecta > Hymenoptera > Tenthredinidae > Euura > Euura lappo. The sequence continues at coordinate 23,434 of JAEUYN010001650.1, forward strand.
ATTATCGTTTCATTCTTAAATCGTTCAAGAATATATTTTAACTTTTACCAGATAAAATTATCATTTCAATCTTTATTTCAAAATTACCTTTTCCTCTATTTAATTATTCATTTAGCCCTATTTAATTTGTTTATTCAATACGGGCCTGTATGGGACGTTTGACAACAGTGGAATCCTTCGTGTGAATCACTAATACCTGACAGATTCACACATTAAAAATTATTCATCTTATACGGAGGTTAGAATTATATAACTTATTAGTTTGTTATTTAATTGTCACCGCTCGGACCAGCCTCACGTAACAAGAGAATTGGTGTCAGAAGTGGGATACTATTGTTGTTTAATTGTTTAAACAAATTGGAGAATATAAATTTTATAAATTTTGAATTTTATTTGAAAATTTTGTTTTCAATATAAAATAGACACGCAATTCTCACCTTCCAATTTCGTTGATTTCATCTCAATTTTGTAAGGAATTACCAAATTTTTTTTTGTGTATATATATAATATTGCCGAAATGCCAAACGGTGATAACACATCCGCGAACAACTCCGCCATGGACGCGAACGCGACGGCCAATATGAGCGAACTCATGTCGTCCGTGGTAGGATGTTTCTCATTACAACAGAGCGTAATGGGTATCGGAAACTATGACGGGAAAACTAGCTCGTTAAAAGATTTCATCCAAGATATCCAGAATGGCGCGGCATACATGCCAGCAGCCTCAGAACAGATTTATATTAAAATTATTTTAGGTAAATTAAAAGGATCGGCTCGCGACAGCATAAACGGCAAAACCTTCGCTACGGTCGACGAATTGATAAAACACCTAAAGAAAAGATTCGCGAGGGGTAAAAATTACCCGTATTATAGTCATGAAATTGAAAACATCCGGATGAAAAGAGATGAAACCGTAAGCGACTTCTTCGACCGATTAAATGTTTTATTATCGGCAGCTCGGATTTGTTTAGCAGATGAATATGGTAATGATCACTTAGAGTCAATGTTAAAACCTTTGAAAGAGTGCGCGTTGGAAGCTTTCTTACGCGGATTGCCGGACGAAATCGCCAGATTTGTGGATAACCGTGATCCAAAAACGTTGGAACAGGCTCACGAGTACGCGTTACGAACTGAAGAACGATCTAAACGCGGTAGAGCTCAGCCGATCGAGGCAACAAAACCAATTTACACTCGACCAGGATCACCTAGCCATTCGGGATTCAAAGACCAGAAAACATCACGCGAATATTCAAACTATTACGTCTCGGAAAACGCGGAGACTCGACCTAGGAGTATTTCACCTAGTGGGTCGACGGCGACCGGTACGTTCCGACGGCTAGACGCGCCAGAGCAGAAACGCGCATCTGAGCAGAGACAACCCGGATTCTTAGACTATCAATTTCCAATGCCGTATTCGGGATTTTCTCAACCAGGATTTTTCCCACCATATCCACCGTATCCGTACGCGTATCCGCCGATGCCATATGGATTTTACCCGCCTTACGGATTCCCTGCCAATCCAGCACAGGGAGCGCGAGTCAGAACACGGGTTCACAGTTTCGTAGATCCGGATCACCTAGTCCAGATCGACGACTCTTTGATCCGAATCCGTCAAATGAGCGAGGAAATTGGAAAAGAATCGAAGAAGGAGCTAGATCACGATCTCCGTCCCCTTACAAATCCAAAGCGACCGAGAATTTAAACTCTCAGTCGACCCGCCGACACGACGCAGCGACGGGCCAAGCGACGGCAGAGCGTCAAGCGACGGTAAGGTTCGCAGTGACGGACGACGAGTCTTATCCTGCGGAGGAAGTCGAGAAGCCCCAGTAATAAAAATCAAATCGCCGGAATTAAAATCGGGAAGCGGATTTTTCCTAGTAGATACCGGAGCGGACATAAATTTAATAAAAGCAAAATCATTAGATCCACACGTACGAGTATACGTGAAAAATTCAGTTTTAATATCGGGAATTACCACCGATCAATTAGAAACATTAGGCAGCTCAACAGTAACGTTACAAGGACAGCCACACATTTTTCAGGTTGTCAGATCAAATTTTCCAATAAATTGCGACGGTATCTTGGGAAAAGAGTATTTGAGGAAAGAAAAAGCCGAAATTTCATTTCATCACAATACTGTGGTTACAAAATCCGAACCAATCCGACCGATTAGATTTGAAGGCGAAGAATCAGACCCCGAACTTAACGTCAAACCGAGTAAACGTATTTTCAAAATAAAAGCTCGAACCAGGCAAGTCATCGCCATAGATGTCAAACCCACGATTCTGAAAGAAGGGTATTTACCACAAATACCTTGCGGTGATCAATTGTACATAGGCGAAGCAGCCGTTAAAGTAAAATCAGGCGCGTGCCATGTACTAGCGATAAATACCTCCGATAAAGATCGAGACATAGAATTAGAACCGCAAGAGCTGATACCTTTTGAGTATCACCATTGTCCAGAAGAACTTGGATACGATTCAGACTCTGGAGAAGAACAACCACCACCAATAGTAACAGGTAGGTTCGAAGAAACTTTATCTAAATTACGTTTAGACCATTTGAATAAAGAGGAGAAAAATCACGTGTTAAATTTGATTGAGGAGTTTCCACAACTCTTTCATTTACCGGGAGACAGATTAAAATTCACACCGGTAACTAAACATCGCATTCCAACTAAAGACGATGTTCCAATTAACACGAGACAATATCGTTTCCCTCCGATTCACAAAGACGAGATAAAAAGACAAATCGACTTGAAAATCGAAAATAATATCATAACGCCGTCAGTATCACCGTATAAGTCACCGGTATGGATTGTACCCAAGAAGCCAGATTCCAAAGGGAACCTGAGGTGGCGGATAGTTATGGATTACCGTGAATTAAACGATAAAACAATCGGAGACGCGTATCCTTTACCTAACATCACTGATACATTAGACCAATTGGGCGGAGCCATGTATTTTTCAACTTTTGATTTGGCCAGTGGGTTCCAACAAATCGAAATGGACCCGCGAGATCGCGAAAAGACAGCTTTCACAACACCAAACGGGCATTACGAATATCTTAGAATGCCTGAAGGGCTTAAAAATGCACCCGCGACGTTTCAAAGGTTAATGGATCAGGTATTACGCGGATTACAAGGAACCGAGTGTTTCGTATACTTAGACGACATAGTTGTCTACGCGAAGGATCTTAAAGAACATGAAAATAAAATCCGACGATTGTTTTCTCGTTTAGCTGACGCAAAATTAACATTACAACCAGACAAATGCGAATTTTTGAGAACCGAGGTTGCCTACCTGGGCCATGTAATTAGTCGCGACGGAGTTAAGCCTGATCCCAGAAAGGTCAGAGCTGTGAGAAAATTCCCCCGTCCTAAAACTCCGAAAAACGTGCGACAATTCCTGGGACTGGTCGGATATTACCGTAGATTCATAAAAAATTTTGCGCGCAAGGCTAGAGCCCTAACGAGACTATTGAAAAAGAACGCTAAATTCGTTTGGGGTAAAGAACAACGTAAGAGTTTTAGACTATTACGAAAAGCCTTGTGCACGGGACCGATCTTACAGTTTCCAGATTTTACAAAACCATTCAAAGTTACAACAGACGCATCAGATTACGCGATCGGAGCCGTATTAAGTCAAGAAGTTGATGGCTGCGATTTGCCAGTAGCTTATCTATCAAGAGCCTTAATCGATGCGGAGCAAAATTATTTCACGACCGAGAAAGAATGCTTAGCTGTTTTGTACGCAGTCTTGCATTTCAGACCGTATTTATACGGGAGAAAATTCACTTTAGTCAGCGATCACGAACCTTTAAAATGGATCACTGACGTTAAGGATCCAGGACAGCGACTCGGGCGTTGGAAATTCAAACTTAGACGCAATTATGAGTACGAGTTCGAACATAAACCCGGAAAACTCAACGTAAATGCAGACGCCTTATCTAGAAATCCAGTTAGGAGCGATCAATCATCGAGCTCTTCGAGTTATAGCGATAGCTCAGACGAAGATTCTTCTGATGAGGAATCAGGGTCAGATGAAGAGCGAGTATATTCTATAGACTCGCTGCCAACCTATTCTAAATTTTTTAAATTATTAGAAGCAAAAGAAATTAAAAATCTGCACGTTGTAGAGGTCCACGAAGATCTTTTCAATTTGAATGACAATTATGCACACGCCATTTCTACAGATTTCGGTCTAGGAGCTGGCATAGCGTTACAATTCAGAAACAGGTACGGAGTACCTGAAGAACTCAAAAAACAAGCAAAATTACACGGAGTAGCTAAACAAGAACTACCCGATAGGAATATCTATCATTTAATGACTAAACATCAACGTAGTGGCAAACCTACATGCGAAGATATGTATCTGACCCTGATTAATCTTAGGAAACAATTGGAGAAAGATAACGTAAAATCAGTTAGCATGCCAACGATTGGTTGTGGTCTGGATAGATTACCTTGGGGTAAAGTACGCGCGATGCTGTGTTTGATTTTCAAAAACACCGGAATTAAAATCACAGTATCTACCAACATCAGATTAAAGTCTAAGGAAGATTCAGAACACAAGGTAATGCCGATTACGCGACAATCTAGTAAGCAGAAAGTGCAAGAAAAGCAAGCTCAAGCTCAAGCTACAGGAACAAAACCCCGTAGGCCTTTAGCTAGATCAATTTCGGAAATGCCTAAAACTAAACCTACAGGTATCCAAAAGAAAGTTAGATCGAAAACATTACCAGACTTAGATCTGAGCGCAATTGCGTTGCGCACGCGTTCCAAAGCAAACTCGTTAGATAAACAAGATCCAAAATCAACAAAGCCACAAAAACCAAGTTCAATCCCTAAACCAGGATTTTCGAAACGAAGTCAAAATTTAACTTCACACAGTAATGACAGTGATGATGGACCGACTCAAGGATCAAAGCCGAGTTTCATCCCTAAACCTTCAGTGTTAGGAATGAACCCGACTCTGGACCCGATAACAGAAAGAACGTTCGAAGACTCGACTATGGACGACTCTTCAGGACCGCCGGCCTATCGTGGAAACAGAAGCATTTTGCCAAGTTTAGGTTTCGATTCATCAACGGTACATTTACCTTTAGCTTCAACTTCCAAAACCCAGACGACTGAAAAACGCGACGATACGCAGACAGAATCAGAGAGAGGAACAGAAAACGAAAATATTGGTATAGAGATTGACGCGCAAAATAACAGCAGCAGTAGTGACGATGTTTTCGCCTTTAGAAACCCTGTAGATATTAGGAATCTACTTGAGGCTGATGAGGACAATCCCATCGACGTAAGGGAGCTCAATGAAATCAGAGAGTCTATTGGTCGTTTTAATAAATCATTACATAACAAGAGCGCAGTTTTCAATGATGACGAGGAACGATATACATTTGCGTTACCTAGAGCCATATCAGTAGATAAAGACTTAGACGAAACATCTAGGGAAGTACTAGCAGAACAAGATCCGTTTAACGACGAAACGCTAGACGAGGAATTGAACGATAGAATCAATAAGTTATTGCAGAAGGCAGAGAAGGCCGCGAAACAATCTGTGCAAACTGCACCAGCTGTCGACATTCCGAGAAATCCGAATGAAACAATTATTAGTCAGCCGATGCACAGAGCAGGGCTCCCAACACCGTTAGTTGCACCCCGTCCGATAGCACTTTCCACCCCCTACCCAAGTATAGGAGGTCAAGAAACACGTGTTAGGCAGGACAATGAGGTAGTAAAAACACCACGGGTAGTAAAAGCACCCAGACGATTGGAGCAGCAGTTAGTTTCGGAGAAGGTTTTGACTTCACCTTTCATACAAATAACTGAAGAGGTTTTACCAGAAATAACATCAAGTTCACCTTTGAATATCCCAAGTCACAAAAACAAAAGACCAAACCAATTGACAAAGGGTTTACCTTCGAAAAACAGCGTGATATCGACTAGAGAAAATTTGACTTACGTTAGAGACAATTACGTGCATTTCACATCAATAGATTCAGAAATAAGCACGCCGATTTCAAAATTATTAGCTGATTTGGACATCATAAATTTTGACGACCAGCGCGAAGAAAAACCAAAAATAGGGCAAGTTTTCGTAACAAAATACGGAAAACATCAAGTCTTCAGCGTGGTAGTTAAAAAGAAGTATTACGACCAGATTATGTTGGGAAATGTAGTTTTGGGTTTAGAAAATTTGAAAATTTTATTGGAACATTTAGATATACAAAATTTCAGAATTTCCAAATCAGGGGATTTCACAGACGAATTGCCCGAACAAGAGTGGTTAGAAATTTTAAAAGAAACTTTCGAAGACAGTAATATTAAAATCACAATTTGCAACGGTGTAACAGAAGTACCCCCTGAGGAACTCAGATCAGACATCATCGCAGAAATGCATTGTAGTATGATAGGAGGACACAAAGGGATTACCAAAACCTATCGTAGGATTCGCGAACGATTCTACTGGCCAAAAATGCGAGATGACGTAACGTCTTTTATCCGCAAATGCAGTAGTTGCCAAGACCAAAAACTAGTTCGCATCAAAACTCGCGAACCTATGCAGATAACAGACACGCCATCAGAACCGTTCGAGAAAATATCCCTCGATAGTGTAGGACCACTTCCCACTACACCTAGCAACAACAAGCATATTTTAACTATGCAAGATAATTTGACAAAATATTGTTTAGCAGTACCAGTACCGGACATCAAAGCGGTAACAATAGCGCACGCTTTAGCTAAATCCCTAATTTTGCAATTCGGAGCACCGCGAGTCGTATTAACCGACAGGGGAACTAGTTTTGTGAATAAAGTATTTAGAGAATTGGTACGGTTATTCAAAATCAAACATATCACGACATCGAGTTACAGACCACAATCAAATGGTGCCCTAGAACGAAGCCATATTGTCTTGACCGAGTATGTCAAGCATTATCTCCAAGAATTCGATGATTGGGATCAAGTAGTACCGTTTGCTATATTTTCCTATAACACCTCCGTACACGAGGCTACTAACTTTACCCCGTACGAATTAGTATTCGGTAGATTAGCGCGATGCCCCACCTCATTCCCCGAAAGAAAGAAGGAAGTGTTACGATCGCAACTTTAGCTTATCGTACCTAAATTCATTTTTCATTTTTATTTTATTTTCCCACGAGCAAGTAATGCATTGTCTTAACATATTATGAATATTGTATTTCTTTTGGTTATTTATCACCTCCTTGACTGGCTAAACGGCACGTATTCCCCGATAACTAGGCTAGGCTAGTGTTACAAACGGTCAGTACTTGGAACCATGGGGTTTTGCTGACGCTGAACACCCATGCTTCGCCTATAGTCCATTCGAAATAACTCTTTGTTAAAATTACCAATTATTACAAGAGTAAACCTCAAAATCCGCTAGAGATAAGACTTCACCTGATTAGTTACCTATTAAGGAATGCTTGATGAGTGAATGCTGTTTATCTCTAAGCCTAAATTTAATCATTATTAAATCATAAGTTACAGTGAACAGACTATAGCCGCTGGAGGTGGAGTAATGAGCCGCAGCACGCGCACGGGGACTCCTAAGTAAGTCCCTACGCCTAACCAATTAGGAGGCGAGAAAAGTGCTGAACTTGCAGTTTGGCAGGCGCGCATTAATACACTAGAGTCCACCTCAGGAGTCGTGCACTTGAAAATTCGTCTTTCATCCATCAAGCCACATAGTGTGCGGATCGTGAGAACCGGGATAAAAGTTAGAGTCACAAAGTTCGGAATAACCGCCCTTACAACCTTGTGTTAGCATAGGATCACGGCCCGAAGGAACTCTAATCTCGTCATCTAAATTCTTTTATCATTATAAAACACTGAAGTTCGGATTTTAATCAGTGTATAGATAATCAAGTCCTGCCCTTTCAAACGGAAGGTAGTTTTAAGTAATTATAAAGTCTTTCATCCATCAAGCCACATAGTGTGCGGATCGTGAGAACCGGGATAAAAGTTAGAGTCACAAAGTTCGGAATAACCGCCCTTACAACCTTGTGTTAGCATAGGATCACGGCCCGAAGGAACTCTAATCTCGTCATCTAAATTCTTTTATCATTATAAAACACTGAAGTTCGGATTTTAATCAGTGTATAGATAATCAAGTCCTGCCCTTTCAAACGAAAGGTAGTTTTAAGTGATTATAATATTCCATTTTAACATTTTCAATTCCATTATCTTTTATCTTTCGCAAAATTAGAATCAGTGCTTTAAACTCTCCGCATAGTTTCAATCGCCTAAATAACGTGCTTGATAAAGACCCTGGACTGAGACATATTACATCAACAGTGTATTAGTGGAACGTGCGTCTGCCAACCTGCACAGCAGCCCGCCGGTACGCAACAGCAGCCATACACCTACACCTACACCTGTGGCTCATTCCTCCACTCGCCAAAAGCTAAGTCTCGACGCTCGTTATAATCTGTTTCATTTCCATTTTTATGTATTTTGTATGTTATTAATCGTTAGGAAATTAGAATTATTGCAAGATTGAAGCGATATAGAAGGATTAAAAATCAAGAGAATTCCATAAATTAGAGTTTGATTTAATAGAAGAAAGTTATATTACTTTTGTAAAATTATATTGACTGACCGTTAGTAGCATTATATTTATCCGTGTTACATTTTATTTTATAATTCATGCAACTATTACTCATTGTGTAGTAGTTGCACTTCATTGACTTTATTAATCGTGAAGAATATATTTCAACTTTTACCTAATTAAACATCAATTTATTTTCAAAATTACCTTTCTTTTAGTTTAATTTAGTTTCAGCCCTATTAATAATTTGCTTAAACAATAACGGGCCTGTATAGGACGTTGAACAACCTCGGATCCCATCGGGTGATTCAATTATAACATTCCTGACAGAATCACTCATAAAAAAAAAAAGATTGTTCGTAAGAACAATTGTTCATCTTGAAGCGAGTAGCATAACACCTGGTTATTTAGATATTTAATTATTTATTTGACTTGTTCGCTCGGACCAGCCGCTCGTAACAAGAGAATTGGTGTCAGAAGTGGGATACTGAATTGTTTAAATATTGTTTAAACAAATTGAAAAAAAAAAAAAAATAAAAATAATAATTTTTTTTATTTATTTTTCAAAATTTTTCAAGTTATTTCATTTTATTAGACACACAATTCTCACCCTTCAATCCTTTGCATTGTTTCAATCTTGCAAGGAATTACCAAATTTTCCGTGTATATATTATATATAATTATAATTAAAAATGCCAAACGATAACAACTCAGGAGCAAATAATAACGGCTCGAACATGGACACGACCGCTAACATGAGCGAATTCATGACGTCCATGGTAGGATGCTTTTCGTTACAACAGTGTGTAATGGGTATCGGAACCTATGATGGTAGGACCAGCTCATTAAAAGATTTTATTCAAGACGTGCAGAACGGCGCGGCTTATGTGCCAGCAGCCTCAGAATCAATTTTTGTACAAAATATTATAGGTAAATTGAAAGGAGCAGCTCGCGACAGTGTAAACGGAAAAAGTTTTGCGACAGTAGACGAGCTGATTAAACACCTTAAAAAGAGATTTGTTAGAGGCAAAGATTACCCTTATTACAGCCACGAAATAGAAAGCATTCGGATGAAAAGAGACGAGTCCGTTAGTGACTTTTACGATCGATTGAGTCTGTTGATTACTGCTGCAAGGATTTGTCTGGTTGACGAGTTCGGGAATGATAATCTGGAGGCAATGCTGAGACCTTTGATGCGGTGTGCATTAAAAGCGTTTTTGCGTGGGCTACCGGACGACTTGTCTAAATTCGTGATTAGTAGTGATCCAAAGACGATAGAAAAGGCTTACGAATTAGCTTTGCGAATCGAAGAACAGGATAGTAGCGGAACAGCGCGATCGGTGGAAAAAAATAAATCAATTATTCGATCTAGCTCACCTAGCAACGGTTACTGGGATAGAAGTCCGCGTGAATACTCCAATTATTACGTTACCGAAAAATCGGGAGAACAGATTAGCGGAACGACAGCTAGCGCGTCGAATTCATCGGGCGGCATTCTCCGACGGCAAAACGTAAGTGAATCGCGACGGACGCCCGAGTATCCTTACAATCCAACGGACCACCATTATCAATCGCCTTATCCGGGATTTCCACATCCGGGATATTTTCCTCCCTATCCTTACGCATATCCACCTATGCCATTCTATCCCCCTTACGGATACCCGCCATATTACCCACCGCAAAGACCTAACTCACCGGGAACCTCTAGAGACAACGAAACTAGACAGACGCAGAGATCAAATTCACCGGGTTCAGATCGTCGATTGTTCGATTGGACAAAGCCAAGTGACCGAGGAGGCTGGAGACAGCCGCCGCGAGACCCTGGAATGCGATCGCGGTCACCTTCCCCGAATAATTATAAAACAACAGAACATTTAAACTCCGAGTCGACCCGACGACAAGACGCAGCGACGGGTCCAGCGACATCCGAGCGTCACCCGTCGGTAAGGTTCGCGACGACGGACGACGAGTCTTATCGTGCGGAGGAGATAGAGAAGCACCAGTCATAAGAATCAAATCACCGGAATTAAAATTTGGAAGCGGATTCTTCCTTGTAGATACCGGAGCGGACATTAATTTAATAAAAGCAAAATCATTAGATCCAGACGTTCGTGTATTCGTGAGAAATTCCGTTTTAATATCAGGAATAACCACTGACCAATTAGAGACATTGGGTAGCGCGAATGTAACATTACAAGGACAACCACACGTTTTTCAAGTGGTTAGATCGGATTTTCCAATAGTTTGCGACGGAATCTTAGGAAAAGATTATCTGAGGAAAGAACGAGCCGAAATTTCGTTCCACCATAACACCGTAGTTACGAAATCGGAACCAATCAGACCGCTTCGATTCGAAGGTGAAGATTCAGACCCAGAGCTTAAAACCAAGCCACCGAATAAACGTATTTTTAGAATAAAGGCTCGAACCAGACAAGTTATCGCCGTAGATGTCAAAAATACGAATCTGAAAGAAGGGTATTTACCACAAATACCCTGCGGTAATCAATTATACATAGGCGAAGCAGCCGTTAAAGTAAAATCAGGCGCGTGCCATGTATTAGCAATTAATACTTCCGATAAAGATCAAGATATCGAATTAGAACCGCAAGAATTGATACCTTTTGAGTATCACAATTGTCCAGAAGAGCTTGGATACGATTCAGACTCTGGCGAAGAACAACCACCACCAATAACAACAGGTAGGTTTGAAGAAACTTTATCTAAATTACGTTTAGATCACCTAAATGAAGAGGAGAAAAACCATGTGTTGGATTTGATCGAAGAATTTCCACAAATTTTTCATTTACCGGGAGATAAATTAAAATTCACACCAGTAACCAAACATCGTATTCCAACAAAAGACGATATACCGATTAACACGCGACAATATCGTTTTCCTCCTGTTCATAAGGACGAGATCAAAAGACAGATAGACTTGAAAATCGAGAATAATATCATAACGCCGTCAGAATCGCCATATAATTCACCGTTGTGGATTGTACCTAAAAAGCCAGATTCCAAAGGGAACCTGAGGTGGCGGATAGTTATGGATTACCGCGAGTTAAATGATAAAACAATCGGAGACGCGTACCCTTTGCCGAACATTACTGATACATTAGACCAATTGGGCGGAGCCATGTATTTTTCAACTTTTGACTTAGCCAGTGGATTCCAACAAATCGAAATGGACCCGCGAGATCGAGAGAAAACCGCTTTTACAACACCACACGGGCATTACGAATACCTTAGAATGCCTGAAGGGCTTAAAAATGCACCCGCGACGTTTCAGAGGTTAATGGATCAGGTATTACGCGGATTACAAGGAACGGAGTGTTTCGTTTACCTGGACGACATTGTTGTCTACGCGAAAGACCTTAAGGAACACGAAAATAAAATCCGACGATTGTTTTCTCGTTTAGCCGACGCGAAATTAACTTTACAACCGGACAAATGTGAATTTTTGAAGACCGAGGTTGCCTACCTGGGTCATGTAATTAGCCGTGAGGGAGTTAAGCCTGATCCCAAGAAGGTCAGAGCTGTGAGAAAATTTCCCCGTCCTAAAACTCCCAAACACGTGCGACAATTCTTGGGACTGGTCGGTTATTACCGTAGGTTCATCAAAAATTTTGCGCGTAAGGCTAGAGCCCTAACGAGACTATTGAAAAAGAACGCTAAATTCGTTTGGGGTAAAGAACAACGCAAGAGTTTTAGATTATTGCGGAAAGCCTTATGCACAGGACCGATATTACAGTATCCAGATTTCGCGAAACCTTTTAAGGTAACAACAGACGCATCAGATTACGCGATCGGAGCCGTATTGAGTCAAGAAGTTGATGGCTGCGATTTGCCAGTTGCTTATTTATCAAGAGCTTTAATCGATGCTGAGCAAAATTATTTCACTACTGAAAAGGAATGTTTAGCTGTTTTGTACGCAGTTTTGCATTTTAGACCGTATTTATACGGAAGAAAATTTGCTCTGGTTAGCGATCATGAACCATTAAAATGGATCAATTCAGTCAATGATCCAGGACAGCGACTTTTACGTTGGAGATTTAAACTCGCGCGAAATTACGAGTATGAGTTCGAACACAAACCGGGAAAACTCAACGTAAATGCAGACGCGCTGTCTAGAAATCCGGTTAGGAGTGATCAATCGTCAAGTTCGAGTTATAGTGATAGCTCAGATGAGAAATTTTCCGACGATGAATCAGAGTCAGATGAAGAACAAGTATATTCGGTAGAATCATTGCCAACTTATTCAAAATTTATAAAATTATTAGAGTCAAGAGAAATCAAAAATCCGGACATTATAGAAGTCCACGAAGACCTTTTTAATTTGAATGACAATTATGCACATGCCATTTCGACAGACTTCGGTCTAGGAGCAGGCATAGCGTTAGAATTTCGAAACAGGTACGGAGTACCTGAAGAACTCAAAAAACAGGCGAAATTGCATGGAATAGCGAAACAAGAATTACCAGATAGGAATATCTATCATTTAATGACCAAACATCAGCGCAGTGGTAAACCAACGTGTGAAGACATGTATCTGACTCTGATTAATCTGAGGAAACAATTGGAGAAAGATAACGTAAAATCGATTAGCATGCCAACGATTGGTTGTGGTCTGGATAGATTACCCTGGAGTAAAGTACGCGCAATGCTGTGCTTAATTTTCAAGAATACCGGAATTAAAGTAACAGTATGTACCAACATCAGACTAAAACCTAATGAAGACACAGAAGTTAAGGTAATGCCGATTACACGACAATCTAGTAAGCGGAAGGAGCAAGAAAAAGAAAAAGCTCAAGCACAGGCTACAGGAACAAAATCACGTAGGCCATTAGCTAGATCAATTTCAGAAGTGCCTAAAACAAAACCAGTAGGTATCCAAAAGAGAAATAGATCCAAAACATTACCAGAGTTAGATGTTAGTGCAATTGCGTTGCGCACGCGTTCCAAAGCAGATCCGTCGAGTTTACAAAATCCAAAATTGACTAAACCACAAAAACCGAGTTCAATCCCTAAACCAGGATTTTCAAGACCAAGTCATAAAGCAATTTCAGACAGTTCCGACAGTGACGATAGACCGACTCAAGGATCGAAATCAAGTTTGATCCCTAAACCTACAGTGTTAGGAGCGAAACCCTCTTTAGATCCGATAACTGAGAGAACGTTCGAAGATTCAGCTGCAGACGAATCTTCTGACCCGCCGGCCTATCGTAAGAATAGAAGTATTTTGCCAAATTTAGGTTTTGACACTTCAACCGTACATTTACCATTAGCTTCAACATCAAAAACACAGACGACTGAGAAACGTGACAATACGCCGACAGAATCAGAAGTAGAAGCAGACGACGAAAATATTGGTATAGAGATTGACGCGCAAAACAATAGCAGTACTAGTGAAGAGTTAGACGACAACGTTTTCACCTTTAGACCCCCTGTAAACCTTGGAGGTTTACATGAGACTGATGAGGACAATCCCATCGACCTAAGGGAACTCAACGAAATTCGAGAGTCTATCGGTCGTTTTAACAAATCACTTCACGACAAAAGCATAGTACACAACGACGATGAGCAATATTCGTTTGCGTTACCGAGAGCCATATCAGTAGACAAGGACTTAGATGAAACATCTAGGGAAATTCTAGCAGAACAAGATCCGTTCAATGATGAGACATTAGATGAAGAATTGAACGATAGAATTAACAAGTTATTGCAGAAAGCAGACAAGGCCGCGAGACAATCTGTGCGAACTGCACCAGCTGTCGACATTCCGAGAAATCCGAATGAAACAATTATTAGACAGCCGATGCACAGAGCAGGGCTCCCAACACCGTTAGTTGCACCCCGTCCGATAGCACTTTCCACCCCCTACCCAGGTATAGGAGGTCAAGAAACACGTGTTAGGCAGGACAATGAGGTAGTAAATCCACCACGGGTAGTAAAAGCACCCAGACGATTGGAGCAGCAGTTAGTTTCGGAGAAGGCTTCACCTTTCATACAAATAACTGAGGAGGTTTTGCCAGAAATAACATCAAGTTCACCTTTGAATATCCCAAGTCACAAAAACAAAGGACCAAACCAATTGACAAAAGGTTTACCTTCGAAAACCAGCGTGATATCGACTAGAGAAAATTTGACTTACGTTAGAGACAATTACGTGCATTTCACATCAATAGATTCAGAAATAAGCACGCCAATTTCAAAATTATTAGCTGATTTGGACATCATAAATTTTGACGACCAACGCGAAGAAAAACCAAAAATAGGGCAAGTTTTCGTAACAAAATACGGAAAACATCAAGTCTTCAGCGTGGTAGTTAAGAAGAAGTATTATGACCAAATTATGTTGGGAAATGTAGTTTTGGGATTGGAAAATTTGAGGATATTATTGGAACATTTGGAAATTAAAAATTTCAGAATTTCAAAATCGGGAGATTTTACCGACGAAATAATAGAAGAAAATTGGTTAGAAATTTTGAAGGAAAGTTTCGAAGATAGTGACATTAAAATCACGATTTGTAACGGTGTAACAGAGGTACCACCTGAGGAAATCCGATCAGACATCATCGCAGAAATGCATTGTAGTATGATCGGAGGTCACAAAGGGATTACCAAAACCTACCGTAGGATTCGCGAGCGATTCTACTGGCCGAAAATGCGAGATGATATAACATCTTTTATCCGCAAGTGTAGTAGTTGCCAAGAGCAAAAATTAGTTCGTATAAAAACCCGCGAACCTATGCAAATAACAGATACGCCATCAGAACCGTTCGAGAAAGTATCCCTCGATAGTGTAGGCCCACTTCCTGCTACACCTAGCAACAACAAACATATATTAACTATGCAAGACAATTTGACGAAATATTGTTTAGCCGTACCAGTACCAGACATCAAGGCTGTAACAATAGCACACGCCTTAGCTAAATCTTTAATTTTGCAATTCGGAGCCCCGCGAGTCGTATTAACCGACAGAGGAACTAGTTTTGTAAATAAAGTATTTAGAGAATTGGTTCGGTTATTCAAAATCAAGCACATAACGACGTCAAGTTACAGACCACAATCAAATGGCGCCCTAGAACGAAGCCATATAGTGTTGACCGAGTATGTTAAACATTATCTTCAAGAATTTGACGATTGGGATCAAATAGTACCATTTGCTATATTTTCCTATAACACGTCCGTGCACGAGGCTACCAACTTTACCCCTTACGAACTAGTATTCGGAAGATTAGCACATTGCCCCACCTCGTTCCCCGAAAGGAAGAAGGAAGTTACTTACAATTCTTATCTGAGTGATCTGACTTTAAGAATGCGAGAAATGAACGATCTAGCGAGGAAAAACTTGATAGAAGCTAAAGAAAGGTCAAAGATCACTTACGATCGGAAAGTGAACCCATTTAAGGGTCGGATAGGGGACATGGCACGCGTATTGATAGACGTACGGAAAGGAAAATTTGGTAAAAGATATGCAGGTCCATATAAAATTGTTAAAATTTTAGAAAATAATAATGTAGTTTTAGAAATGGAAAATGGAATGAGATTTGTGAAGCACACAGACAAGCTCGAATTGGCACATTAAAACACCCAAAATTATACAACTCCTGACAAAGACAGAAGACAAAATTAGCTTCGAACAAGTGCTACGCACTATGAGAAATTTCCTATAGTTTGAAGTAAAACAATTACAATCACAACCCACAACAAACACATTCGAGAAACTGACAAAGTCGAAATTTTTACAAAACACAACAGAACGTTCGTTAAAAATTCATACACCGACATTCATATACGACACGCGGAGAAGCAAAGCACAAAAGACCGATTGATTAATTGGGAATCAAATTGATTTGAAGAATTGCCTTAACCACAGCATTGAAGATGAAGTATTACGTGTCAGTGTTAATGTTATTCGCGAATACAACCGCGACCGACGATGAACAGACAGATGATCGTGAGGATGTAATCAATAGACAGTAGCCCGGGTTCATATTTTGAAACGATACATAACATCAAATCTAAACGTGAAGAATGGAAAATCGTTTTCTTCATTGATGCACGGAGATTAGACAACGGGTTACCTGAAAGATTCAAAAATGCCACATTAACAAATGCCATCGGCATCATTACGAATTACGAGTTTTGCATTTGTTTTAGCAAAAAAAAAAAAAACGGGGGTATTGAGATTTTGCGGACAGTCCACCAGACGCAATCCGTACCAGACCATCGAGATTGATTTTAATTTTTTTTTTTATGTAAGAAATTTAATGAAAATTGGGTTTTAAATTTTTATTTTATTTTTTTTTTTTATTGGAAAAAGATTTTATTGGGAAAAGTGGATTTTTAATTGGAAATTTAGACACGTAATTGTCTGGTGCTATGACACCATGAAGGAAAACCTCTAAGGCAAATACGTGGAATAGAATAAAATGTTTTATTAATTATATATGTGAAATTTTTATGAAAATTTTTTTTGAAATTATTTTTTCTTTATATTTAGAGGTTTAGAATAATTTGATAAAATTCACAAATAGCAAATTGTTTCACCAAGCGTCGTGTTACAGATGTGTTATCATCACGAGGTTACCCTAAGTAATACGAATCTTTTGGATAATTGTAGATTTTAAATAAGCCCATTGTGAATTTTATTAAAATTAGAATTAGTTATTTTAAAATTATGTAGTGTTATGAAAATTAAAATTATTAGTTGGCAGTGTGCTGTCTTAGACGCCGCACCCGAAAGTTATAGTTATTAAAATTATTATTATTATTTTTATAAATTTATTATTTGTAGAACGTTAGTGTACACAATAGGTATTAGGGGAATGAGAGTAGAAAACAACAAGCGATTGTCAATCCCGGCGTACTCTTCTGGACGAAGTGGGAACACTACATGAGGGTATTGAGGACATGGACATCGAAGAAGCCATCATCCACAAAGAGAGGGACCCGATGCAATCAAATGTGATGCACCTGAAATTCATCAAGGAAGCTGAGCGGACATTTGAAGCAAAGTAATCTGAAAACCGAAAGCGGAAAGCGAAAGGCCCCAGAACGTGCACCTCACGAACTAAATTAGGTGTATTATACGTCCCTGCTGGATCACCAAGAAGACCTACACCACCTGATCTAGTACCCGGACACACCAACAGAAACCAGTACAATTACCACCGATTGTGAGAGTGTCATGTAATCATAAACCACTTGACTCTCCAACAAACGAGCAAGACCGAAAGTGATGGAAGTTATCAACCACAGAGACATCCTAAGTAGCGACGGCTTGCAAAGGCCTGAAACTACTAATTCTCAACTATATCAAGATGAGTGAAGCAAAGTTCAACAAAATTCAAGCCAGAGACTTGTATCAGACCTGTGAACCTGGACCCTGGACAAACATTGCAAAGTAACCTGAATCGAAACATCTAGAGGTTACGAGGAACAACACAATCAAAAAAAAAAAAATCCTCGGAACTGGCGCCACAATTTACAACTATTGGTCAAGAGACTTCAGCTATTTCTAACACCTGCAATCATATACAATAACCATCAGCATCAAATTCCAACGCAACCAAGATGAATCGCACTACTTTCACTGATGAGAGCATCACGAACCCAGAAGCTGTACCGGACGGACGACGCAGAGGATACTTCCCGGAGTAAGAAGCCACCCTTCAACAGTCGACCCATCTGATCCCAGAGGGATGCGTCGGAATTGACAAACAAACATAGAATAGAACTAGAATAGAATAAGAAACATATTTGGTATCATTTAGAAGTTAAATATTTAGTGATTTATATATTTTTTGATAAAATTCACAAATACAGATTGTTGCGCCAAGTGTCGTGTTACAGATGTATTATCATCATGAGGTCCCCCTAGTAACACGAATCTTTTGGGCAATGCTAAATAGATTTATTGTGAATTTTATTAGTATTAATTAATAAGATATTATTGTTATTATAGTTATTCACTTGTTACAATTATCAACGGGGACGTTGATGCCTTTTTAAGGAGGGAGGGATGTTACGATCGCAACTTTAGCTTATCGTACCTAAATTCATTTTTCATTTTTATTTTATTTTCCCACGAGCAAGTAATGCATTGTCTTAACATATTATGAATATTGTATTTCTTTTGGTTATTTATCACCTCCTTGACTGGCTAAACGGCACGTATTCCCCGATAACTAGGCTAGGCTAGTGTTACAAACGGTCAGTACTTGGAACCATGGGGTTTTGCTGACGCTGAACACCCATGCTTCGCCTATAGTCCATTCGAAATAACTCTTTGTTAAAATTACCAATTATTACAAGAGTAAACCTCAAAATCCGCTAGAGATAAGACTTCACCTGATTAGTTACCTATTAAGGAATGCTTGATGAGTGAATGCTGTTTATCTCTAAGCCTAAATTTAATCATTATTAAATCATAAGTTACAGTGAACAGACTATAGCCGCTGGAGGTGGAGTAATGAGCCGCAGCACGCGCACGGGGACTCCTAAGTAAGTCCCTACGCCTAACCAATTAGGAGGCGAGAAAAGTGCTGAACTTGCAGTTTGGCAGGCGCGCATTAATACACTAGAGTCCACCTCAGGAGTCGTGCACTTGAAAATTCGTCTTTCATCCATCAAGCCACATAGTGTGCGGATCGTGAGAACCGGGATAAAAGTTAGAGTCACAAAGTTCGGAATAACCGCCCTTACAACCTTGTGTTAGCATAGGATCACGGCCCGAAGGAACTCTAATCTCGTCATCTAAATTCTTTTATCATTATAAAACACTGAAGTTCGGATTTTAATCAGTGTATAGATAATCAAGTCCTGCCCTTTCAAACGGAAGGTAGTTTTAAGTAATTATAAAGTCTTTCATCCATCAAGCCACATAGTGTGCGGATCGTGAGAACCGGGATAAAAGTTAGAGTCACAAAGTTCGGAATAACCGCCCTTACAACCTTGTGTTAGCATAGGATCACGGCCCGAAGGAACTCTAATCTCGTCATCTAAATTCTTTTATCATTATAAAACACTGAAGTTCGGATTTTAATCAGTGTATAGATAATCAAGTCCTGCCCTTTCAAACGAAAGGTAGTTTTAAGTGATTATAATATTCCATTTTAACATTTTCAATTCCATTATCTTTTATCTTTCGCAAAATTAGAATCAGTGCTTTAAACTCTCCGCATAGTTTCAATCGCCTAAATAACGTGCTTGATAAAGACCCTGGACTGAGACATATTACATCAACAGTGTATTAGTGGAACGTGCGTCTGCCAACCTGCACAGCAGCCCGCCGGTACGCAACAGCAGCCATACACCTACACCTACACCTGTGGCTCATTCCTCCACTCGCCAAAAGCTAAGTCTCGACGCTCGTTATAATCTGTTTCATTTCCATTTTTATGTATTTTGTATGTTATTAATCGTTAGGAAATTAGAATTATTGCAAGATTGAAGCGATATAGAAGGATTGAAAATCAAGAGAATTCCATAAATTAGAGTTTGATTTAATAGAAGAAAGTTATATTACTTTTGTAAAATTATATTGACTGACCGTTAGTAGCATTATATTTATCCGTGTTACATTTTATTTTATAATTCATGCAACTATTACTCATTGTGTAGTAGTTGCACTTCATTGACTTTATTAATCGTGAAGAATATATTTCAACTTTTACCTAATTAAACATCAATTTATTTTCAAAATTACCTTTCTTTTAGTTTAATTTAGTTTCAGCCCTATTAATAATTTGCTTAAACAATAACGGGCCTGTATAGGACGTTGAACAACCTCGGATCCCATCGGGTGATTCAATTATAACATTCCTGACAGAATCACTCATAAAAAAGATTGTTCGTAAGAACAATTGTTCATCTTGAAGCGAGTAGCATAACACCTGGTTATTTAGATATTTAATTATTTATTTGACTTGTTCGCTCGGACCAGCCGCTCGTAACAGAAGCTACTTACAATTCTTATCTGAGTGATCTAACTTTAAGAATGCGAGAAATGAACGACCTAGCGAGGAAAAACCTGGTGGAAGCTAAAGAAAGGTCGAAGATCACCTACGATCGGAAAGCTAACCCATTCAAAGGTCAGGTAGGGGACATGGCACGCGTACTGATAGATGTACGGAAAGGAAAATTTGGTAAAAGATATGCAGGTCCATATAAAATTGTTAAAATTTTAGAGAATAATAATGTAGTTTTAGAAATGGAAAATGGTATGAGATTTGTAAAGCACACAGACAAGCTTGAATTGGCACATTAACATTCAGAATTAAAAAAAAAAAAAAAAAAAAAAAAAAAAAATAAATAAAAAAAAAAAAACTCCTGACATACACAAAAATACTAAGACAGAAAGACTAAATTAACTTCAAACAAGTGCTAGCTCTATGAGAAAGCTTCCTATTGTTTGAGGTAACAACAATTACAAACAAAAATCAACAACAAACCCATTTGCCAAACTTGACAGATTAGAATTTTTTTTTTGACCAAGACACAACAGAACGAAGGGTGCTAAGTGCCATGAGAATTTTTATTCGTTCGTACAAAATTCATACACCAACAATCATACACAACACGCGGAAAAGCAAGGCACAAAAGACCAGCTGATTGATTGGGAATCGAAGTGATTGGAAGGCCTGCCTGAGTGACAGTCTTCGCCCACAACATTGAAGATGAAGTAGGTATTCGTGTTCCTGTTGACATTAGTTGCAAATTCGGTTGCAAAGAAGTTGTGACAATAAACAATAGCCCGGGCTTGTGTTTTGAGAGATATATGAAATAAAATTTAAATGTGCAAAGAAGAGAGTAGTAATATTTTTGGATTTAAAAAAGGATAGACGGAGGGTTTACCAGTGATTGACGAATTACGGTAATTATTGAAGGAGTGCCACAAGATTAACATCCTTGATAGTTGTGAAGCAGACGAAGTGAATAGTTACATTGCCACTTCAAAAAGTTTCCGAAAAGATCTAGAGGAAACGTTGTTTGAGATAACACCAGCAAATAATCCGACTACAACAGAGACTCCGAGACGATCGATCCCTCGACCGATCCCGATTTTCCTTATCCAAGAATCCCAATGCAATTGAGAAAATTGCTTTGCCAAATTGTTGTTTTAAATTTGTTTTTATTTTTATTTTTATTTAAAAATTTTTTTTTATTAAAGAAATTACATTGCAATTTAATATGTATACACGTAATTACCTGGTGTTATGACACAATGAGGAAGACCCCTAAGGCAAATACGTGGAACAGAATCGAAAGATTTTTTTTTTTATTATTATTATCTTTATTTGTATTTTTTTTTTTCTCCAAATTTTATTATATTTGTAGAATTTTAGTAGTTTATATATAATGTATGTATTAAGTACTAGTGGAATGATGGTTAAAGACAACAAACGATTGTCAATCCCGGCGTACCCTTCTGGATGAAGAGTGAACACTTCACGAGGGTATTCGAGGACATGGACATCGAAGAAGCCACCATCTACTAAGAGAGGGACCCAATCCGAAGAAATGTGATGC
Source organism: Euura lappo (assembly GCA_018257835.1). Taxonomy (NCBI): domain Eukaryota; kingdom Metazoa; phylum Arthropoda; class Insecta; order Hymenoptera; family Tenthredinidae; genus Euura; species Euura lappo. The sequence goes on from JAEUYN010001650.1 coordinate 45,546, forward strand.
ACTTGAGATTCATCAAGGGAGCCAAGCAGACATTAAAGATCACCAAGGAATCCTTCACTACTAAATCTATTGCCCGGACGCACCGCCGAAGAGAAACCAGTGCTACGTGACCCACTTCCCGACATGAGGAAGCGTGTCCTACCGCTGGAAGTTATCATCCTGATAGCGAAGCACTTGCAGTATTACCATCGAGCCCGACTGGACAAGTCAGTAGGATTTGGAGAGGAGCAGCCCTGCTGTCTCACCAAGGAACGACGACCATGACCACCAACAACTGGCGCTGGAAACGAGGGAGTAAGAACACCATTTCGCTCGAAGGCATGCAGCGGTGTATGGAGCACTGCGGAAGATATCTAAAGAAGCTGACGGTTCACAAGGGTTGCAACCTACCATCTACGGTTGTCACTTTAGTCGCCAAGGCTTGCAAAGGCCTTGTCGTACTACACATCGTCAAGAACCAGTACAATTACCACCAATTGTAAGAGTGTAACGTAACCGTATAACACTCTCCTCTCAGACCAACGAGCAAGACTGGAAGTTGTGGAAGCTATCAACCACAGACTCATCCCAAGTAGCGACGGCTTGCAAAGGCCTGAAACTACTAATTCTCAATTATATCAAGATGAGTGAAGAAGAAGCCACGTTCAACAAATTCAATCCAGAGACGTGTATCGGACCTATGGAACTGGACCCTGGACAAATATTGCAAAGTAACCTGAATCAAAACATCTGGAGGCTACTAGGAACAACACAACCAACAAATCCTCGGAACTGGCGCCACAATTGACAACTCTTGGTCAAGAGACTTCACCATTGCTAACCCCTGCAATCATATACAATAACCATCAGAATCGAATTCCAACGCAACCAAGATGAATCGCATTATTTTCATTCATGAGATCATCAAGAACCAAGGACCTGTACATGGAGGACATTTCCCGAACCTACCAAAGGACACCATCATCGGACAAACCGCCTGAACCAGAAGGGACGCGTGGGAATTGACATAGAACGTCGAATAACCAGAATTAGGGATGTAGTATATAAAGAGGATATGATAAAATTTCATAAGTAATTTTTTTTTTAATTTGATCAAGTACCCAAGTTTGTTGGACGAATTTTTATATTAATTTCAACACATTTATGAAATTTTATCATTCCCAGTAGTAAACCTTTTGGGTGACATATATTCATTTTAACCCACACCACCCACCCTTGATCATAAAAACAATCAGACGATTACACCCTAATTAAGTTAAATATTTAGAGGGGTAGAATACCTTGATGAAATTCACAAATAATATATCGTTTCACCAAGTGTCGTATTACCGATGTTTAATCATCATGAGGTTACCCTAGTAATACGAATCTTTTGGATTATATTAAATAGATTTATTGTGAATTTCATTAAAATTAGTTATTAAGATATTATTGTTATGCATTTATTACAATTATCAACGGGGACGTTGATGCCTTTTAAGGGGGGAGGGATGTTACGATCGCGCTTTGCCCTATCGTACCTAAATTCATTTTTCATTTTTATTTTATTCACTTCCGGACAAATAACGCTGGTGCACATGCACTTGAGTTATACCTAAGCGTTATTTACCCCAGACTGTTGAATCATTTCCTGTCAATATTGTATTTCTTTTAGTTATTTGTCACCTCCTCAAGAGGCTAAACAGCATGCACTCCCCGATAAAGTAGCCTAAGATTGTGTTACAAACGGTCAGCACCTAGAACTGTAGGGTTTTGCTGACATTAAACAGCAGCGTTTCACCTACAGTCTATTCGGAATAATTCTTTTTCAAAATTGTCATTTATCATAGGAATAAACTCCAAAAACTATTAGGAATAAGATTTGCCCTGACTAACTACTTATTAAGGAATGCCTGATGAGTGAATGTTGTTAGTCAGTAAGCCCAAATTTAACCATCAATAAATTATAAGTTCCTGTGAACGGACTATAGCTGTCGATGGGTGGAGTAATGAGCCGTAGCACGCGCGCGGACACACATAAGTTAGTCCTAACGCCTAACCAATTAAAGCGCTAGAAAAGTGCCTAATTGCAGTTTGTGCATGGCGTATGAATACACTAAGAGTCCAGCTCAGGAGCCACGCACTTGAAAATTCGTCTTTCGTCTATCAAGCCTCATAGTGAGCAGTCGTAGAGAACCGGGAATAAACTAGAGTCACAAAGTCCGGAATAAACCGCCCTTACAACACAAGTGTTAGCATAGGATAACGGCCCGGAGGAACTCTAGCTCGTCATCTAAATTCAATTTTATTATCAGAAACACTGAAGTTCGGCTTGATCAGTGTATAGCTTAAGAATCAATCTTTCTCCTGCCCTTCCGAAAACGGAAGGTAGTTTAAGTTCAATATAATAATCATTATATTCAAATTTAGCATATTTTCAAATCTATTATTTTTCATTTCATCTTTATTCAGTAGAATCTGTGCTTCTAACTCTACGCGTTTGAAACTTTTGTTTAAACTTTTAATACAAGTGACGTGGTGAAGAACTGAGACTAAATACACATTCTAACAGTGATTAAACGTGCGCCTTGCCCAGACTGCCGGTACGCTACATCTGAAGTACACATACTTAGCAGTCCTAACACCTACACCTGTGGCTCATACTCTGCGCATCGAAAGCTAAGTCCCGACGCACGTTACAGATTCATTATCATTTTCCATTTGTATTTTAGTATTGTAAGTAGATTGCATGAATAATCAATTAGAAACCTTGCACTTATAAAATTGAGACAGAGTTATTCAATTGGAGAAGTTATGTAATTATAGAATTACATAATAAGAGAATTAGTGTCATTATAAAGATCACCTACTGACTGACCGTTAGTAGCATAATTAATATATTTTTATGTTTCATTGGTTATAATTGTGCAACTGCTAATATTGTACAACAGTTGCATATTATCGTTTCATTCTTAAATCGTTCAAGAATATATTTTAACTTTTACCAGATAAAATTATCATTTCAATCTTTATTTCAAAATTACCTTTTCCTCTATTTAATTATTCATTTAGCCCTATTTAATTTGTTTATTCAATACGGGCCTGTATGGGACGTTTGACAACAGTGGAATCCTTCGTGTGAATCACTAATACCTGACAGATTCACACATTAAAAATTATTCATCTTATACGGAGGTTAGAATTATATAACTTATTAGTTTGTTATTTAATTGTCACCGCTCGGACCAGCCTCACGTAACAATAGCAATGCGTGCCTTCTGCCTAATCACAGTAGCTCATTGTCAGATGGATTGATAGAGTAGAATCTTAGCGGGCGCGCGGTAGTGAACCATAATATAGCTCGATTCTACTCTATCAATCCATCTGACAATGAGCTAGGATCAGGTTGTCGGGTAATCAAGTTGGGTTTTAATCATCTCGATTGATTGGTAATCATTGATCAACGAATCAGCTGTGATTTCAGCAATAAAAGATGCGACTGGAATTGAACCCCACGAAATACGATGAAACTGTGCCCAGTATGCGGACAGTTTCTAAAATTCAATTCTTTTATTTTATCTAAAAGTCGATCTTCATCCCTGATCAGTTAATTGATTGGCCAGTCCTTACGATCATGAGAAAAACCATTTGATATGCTGTCTATATTATACCTAATCGAAAATGTCGCTATGATGGTAAACTTTTTATACGTGCAGTAAATGCCTTCAGGGTCACTGGTTGACATCGTTGAGAATTGAATAGGTCGAACAGATTTTGTATATTTCTCGCGTTTTCCTCAACTGCGTTTTGAATTTTTTGCAGTTGGGCACTGAGCCGTGAGTTTTCTGTGCTCTGTAGGTGTATCGAAGACGGGGTTGGCGCGTAAGCATGAGCTGTATTGTTTGTGGTGGATACGTGTGTATCTGTGTGGGTGCTGTTGCCTGCGATAGTGCTGTAGGATACAGCTGGGTTCACTGCTTTGGCAATTATTTCGATTTTATTATTTTTTTTTATCGTTGTTTGCCTCTCTATTTTCCTCCTCATTATTTTATTATACTCTACTAACTTGGGACAGCCTCGGTATGAAGCTGGGTACCCATAACTCTGACAGTGAACGCAATATAATTCAGATCTTTCTACTGGTTTATCAGTGTTTGTTATTTTGCGTTTGCCGGGTTCGTGTCTGCCTTCGCATTCAACGCAACGGTATTCTGGGATGCAGTTTCTTGCCACATGTCCGATTCTCTGAGAGCGTTTGCATTCGATCTTATCGGATTTTTTTAAAGGTTCCCAGCTCACTGTTTGGTGAAGGATTCTATTGACTTTAACTATTTTTGCAATGTTACTATTTGCCGTTAACTAAAAACATCGGAAAGATTCTGTCCAATGTTTTTGCGTTACGTGTCTCAAAATTAGAAACTCCTAATGATATCCAACTCTTCGATTTTGGATTCTATTAGATCTGCTAGGATATCGTCGGTAGAAAAGCCACCGTCGATTCCTTTTAAAACCATACTTTTTATTTTTTCATCGCTAGGGGTAAAGGTGAAGAAGTCAATCGACCTCTCTCTCATTATATCGCCTCTCTCTCATTATATGTTTGTTTATAATCCGCTAAATTTTCAACGTATATAATGCGTTTGTTGTGTTTTATTCTTTTAATATGGTAGTCTTTAAGACCTAACGTGCACGACATCAGGTTCGCGATTACCCGATTCGAAATTTACGTAGGCTTTAGAGATAGTAAAGCAGGTTCTACTTCAATACATTATTAGACCCTACTTTGACGCTAAAAGTGTGCGAAATTTCCCGATTTACCTAGTTTGGTTTCAAAGTAGGGTCTGTCTAGAATCTCTTTTCACCCTACAAAGGTAGGCGGTTAAACCTGCTTGCTCGAAACCCTCCTTTAACCCTGAAAACCCTGCCCCGCTGATAATTAAAGGTGCATCGATTCTGATTGATTCTAATTGAAATATAAAAATACGATGAAAACGTATAAAATCAAATTCAAATCCCTGTAATGGGAATTGGATTGTATGTATATGCGTTATGCGTATATAAGTAAACTTTCGATCGAGTCGATTCAAACATTTTGAATTGTTGAATAAAATTATTCAATGAGAAAATGTAAAACTCCCAAATTCAATATTCAATTCGATAAGGAATTATGTTATATATAATATTTGTCATGAATTAATATAGATTTAAAATGACACGCAACTTACACAGTTGACGTATACTGATTGTGAGACGAATTATTACGGTGAGTTCCCTTATGAAAAAAAACAATTGAAACTACTCACAAAACTACTGACAAACGTGTCAGAAAACTATTGAGAAACTAAAGAGAAACTATTGGAAAACTACTGGGATACTACTGAAAAAACTATTAAGAACTATTAAACGAACTATTGAAAGAACTATTCACCATTAGCATAGGACTTTTTCAGTAGTAAATTGGACCTCACTACTGGTGAAACTATTGGGTCGCATCATGACTTGTCTAATAGTTTTGACCAGTAGTGTTGCTCGATAGTTCTGACGAGTAGTGCTGCGCTCAATAGTTTTCACCAGTAGTATCGTTCAATAATTCTGTCGTGGAAACTATTCCGCAGCACTACTGGAGGAAATTATTAAACAGCGCTGCACATAGAAATTATTGGACAGACCATCTAATAACATTCTACGCACACCTATGAATGACATGGAAAATCACACAAAAAATAGGTATTTTAATAAATATAGTAATGGTAAACAATATATCAATGTTAAACTGCATCTGGTCACAACACCTCCTTATGATTCGATGAATCGATCATTCGATAAAGGTACCCAGGTAAAGGTACCTGGGAAATAATGATCATATCTGACCTAGAGTCTCATCAGATATGATCAGATCCGTAGCTTTCTCAATTATTATCCAAATATATTTTTGTGAAAATTTTAACAATTTATTTTATTATACATTATACATTATACATTATACAACACATTATACATATACATTTGGATATGCATCTTATACCATCAGTAACAACTAGACACCCAAAATCGAGTACACTTGTCCGATATGGTATCATCCCAGTCAACACACCTGTCTATAAGAGTTCTTGTAAGAGCTCTTGCTCAAGACAGGAAAAAGAGTCTCATGATAGTGTTCTTTTCGAAGTCTTTTAGAAGTCAATATTCCGAAGTCGAAGTATAGATCTCTATATGAGGTCATTTATCAGAGCTCGCTTTCAACCAGATTCGTTATGAGGTCTAAAAGAAGTGCTGACTACACATGAACCTAACCTAACCATGTTCAACCTAACAAGTAACTTGACATACGTTTATGACGAATATTGAACTCACTCGGACACAAGTAATGGTCGCTCAGGTTTTTGGTAGATCAAAAAGCGGTAAGTGTTGAATACCACTAATCATTTATATCGAATATCGAGTTGCGTTTACGGAGCGCCATCAGTTATCCTCATTTGAATATATTGATCATACATACAATGAAATATCCTCAATCGTTGAAACTATCATGAATCTAACCTCACTTTTTTCTAGCACATACACAGGTGCGTATGCTGCAGTCTGTACCCCGACTAAACTCTAAATCGTTGCACCACGTGAATATTTATTCATTCGTAAATTTCAGTAACCGAGTATTCGAAGACCACCTTGTGCGAGTTGAGAACAGTTCCATGACTGTGGCAAGCGGGCATTCGGCTGGGATATCATGAGGATAATAGAAGCCTCCAACTGATCTGCACCCGTAATAGAAATTATAAGTCATCTGCACTCTCTAAATTTGGATCAGTGAATATTCACTGATTCGCAGGGAGTTTCACTGATTCAGATTGAGAGAGCACTGAATACTTTTATATAAATAAGTTGGCTTAAGAATCATAATTCTACGACGATAATGAAGAAAGACATCGCTGATAGATAATTTCGCATCGTATACCTGTGTATTATGTATCATGTATGAATTCGTATACAATAACCATGTTTTTAACAAATTCACAAAATCCCTCTCATGATACTTCATTTATACTATTTTACCTGACTTATAAGAATTTCTTGAATACATGCATTCAGCATTTAAAATGCACGAAATTTGCGGAATATTAAAACTCGGCGCATTCTGAATGCTGAATGCATGTATTCAAGAAATTCTTATAAGTCAGGTAAAATAGTATAATTGAGTTCCAAAAGCATTCTTCTAACAGACTTCTAAAAAATTTCGTACTTCTGAGCACTTCGCTCAAATTCTAAAAGAGCTCATTTCGAGGTGATCAAGAGCCTCAGATTGGAGTCGGAAAAGATTGCATAGGGAGCATTCAAATACTACGTCACGCTGTTAGGGGGGGGAGGGGGTAAGCTTCACTGTGATGACCTGTGACGAGGGGCCGGGGGGGGGATAAACTCGCAGCGTCACGTCACGCTTTTTTTACCGACAGGCATGGTGCGAGTTTCAAAATATTGACAAATTTTCGGACAAATTTCAAAATATACGAAGGTGAGGGGGAGTCGAGATCGAAGTCGTCACATCACGTCGAGAGGGGGGTAAAAAACTGCGTGACGATGTGTGATGTGTGGGAGGGGGGGGGTCCGAAATGGCCAAAAACAGCGTGACGTAGTATTTGAATGCCCCCATAAGAAGTCTTTCGGACTTCTTTTAGGACACTTATCGATGCTCGATTAAGAGCTCTAACTAATTTTCACGAGCTCCATCCGAGGTCTTTGAGAGCACATATTGTTGATTGGGATACATTAGTATTACGCATAAGTGAACAAAATTATTCAAATCTCATCCCATAAATTATAATTTCATATGATAAAATATAAAATAAAACCCTTCAGAGGGGTTGAGTGAAAGCATTTGTCAAAAAGATTGTTTATTATGGAATATAGTCGTACTCTGAAAGGTAACATCATCAAAAGCAGGCGTCGGACCTCTCCGCCAAACCTGATGCTGAACCTCGCAAACCTCACCGGGGGGCTTCCAAAGGATTCGCCCAAGGTTCTTCGCGTCGCAAATTCATCGCATTATTTAAAAAAATGATAAACCAGTCCATATTCCCACGATATGAGAAATGACACATGGTTTCGAAGATCTGACTTCTTATAACGTCAACCATGTCCTACAAGAAATTGCTCTGTGGCCAAGTTTTACCAGACTACTAGAGTATCTTCCCTGTCAGTAGATTCATAGATTCTGCTCTGAGAATACGGAATAGAAGAGCTATGTCGTGAGAAACAGAGACCATATCGGTTTCTGGTATGATAAATAGTCATCTTTTCAAAAGTACAAGGTTGTGTACTGTCGTTCCAGTAACATCAAGAATATTATCCTTGTGCAATGACGCACCCCGGCTAGCTCCTTTCTTCTGTACTCGTCTGCCACTGAGATGAAAATAGAAGATCTATCAAAACATATCGCTTGTCTAATGGCATAAGGACGTAAGCGCCATTGTACGATTTTTTGCTGTTCGTAACGGCAAAAGGTCAGATATTTTTTTTTTTTGTATTTGGGATAAAAACCCGAAGATTCGTTCATAAACGTTGAAACTTAATACTGGGTCAATTAAAAGCAGAAGGTCGTGACCACCAATTTTTTTTTTTTTTAATTGGCGCTTACGATACGATACGACGCCAATTAAAAAAAAAAATTGGTGGTCAAGACCTTCTGCTTTTATCTTAGACCGAATCCATTTCAAATCGGGCAGGCTGGAAATCGTAATGTCACGGAATTTTTTCAAATTGAAATATGCTGTTGTTTGATGAAAAAAAGCGACCTTTTTTTTCTTATTTTGGAAAAAAAAATCTTGCTACGAAGTTACGGCTATTTGAACATTAAATCGTGCGCTACCAAAGTTCTTGAAAAAGAAACCCTTTTTTTCTTAATAACGCTATATCTTTGGAACGGATTATCGCAACTACTTCATCTTGGTCTCATTTTGTAGGGGTTTTCGCACTCTTGTAGAATTCGAAGGAAAATTTGAGGATTTTTCAAAATTGACGAAATGACGTTTATTTTTCGAAAATTAGGGAAACCCGATTTTCTCGAAAAGTGATTTTTTTCATTCCTCAAAAATTTCACACAATATGTGGCGTGATATGACGGATATGTACTCTAATTTCATCGATGCTAAAATACTGCTTCATATCGAGAAAAAATATTTCTTGCGTCACTGAAATTCTTCAATTCCTGTGCTGGTGTCCACTTTGTGGGCGTCTTTGAGATGTGTACAGATTTTTCGATCCAAATAATATTACTAAAACTTGATACATACGTACCTGAGGGAGTAAATGACCAAATGCCGTATGATGTATAACATCGTAGACCGAATATTGATCTGCTAATAAAGACTATCACGAAAAAAATACAAAATTTACAATCAGGGATCTATTGTAGTAATAACAATATCGTATAATAATATTGTTGAATATGCTTGTATTTTCGTGGTATGATATACAGTGAGGTATAGGGGATGAAATGTTAAAATGCAACAAAAATGTGAACGGGACAGAAATGCGTGCAAAACGAAAGTAACAACAATGCGGATGAAAAAAGTTACCAAAAGACAAAAGATGAAAAAAGACGAAAGATGCAAAAAGATTATGGATGGTCGATGTGTCAGGTTGCGACCGTTTCAAATGTATGGTTAATCTATCAGATTGTTACCGATCATCGATCTGTCAGGATTAGATTTTGTTTAAACTTTATTTCAAGAGAATTCAAATCAAAATGCGACAGACACAAATATATCAAAACAAAATGCACTAAGAACGAGAGAACAGGTGACATTTTCAATGCCGTCAGAGGCTTGCGTTACACACAAAGTCTGTAGATTTTATCATTATATTATTATTATACTGTTATAACGTTATTATGCAGATTCGTAGCGTAGGAACGCTGGAACGGGGAAAAAGGTTGAGGTTAAGATGTGGACACATTACGCTTTGTTCCAAGCGCCGTTAACCGCTCTAAACGTTGCTTGTTGGGAATAAAGTATCATATGCACCTCGGATCTTACCCGAACCTTCAATCCGAGTATGCTTTTTTACAAGACTCGTAATCGAGTCGTGCGCGCCAAAGGCGCGCACAACTCTACTACTCGTCCTGTAAACATCATACTCGGAAGTAAAGGTTCGGGTAAGATCCTCGGTCCATAATATACTAATGTAGTTCTGATCATATTATTATTGTACGATATTGTTATTACTACAATAAATCCCTGAGTGTAAATTTTGTATTTTTTTCGTGGTATATAGTCTTTATTAGCAGATCAATATTAGGTCTACGATGTTATACATCATACGGTATTTGGTCATGTACTCCCTCAGGTACGTATGTATCAAGTTTAAGTAATATTATTTGGATCGAGAAATCTGTACACACCTCAACGACGCTCGAAAAGTAGACACCAGCACAGGAATTGACGAATTTCAGTGACGCACGAAATATTTTTTCTCGATATGAAGCAGTATTTTAGTATCGATGAAACTTAGAGGACATATCCGTCATATCACCCCACATATTGTGTGAAATTTTTGAGGAAATAAAAAAATTACTTTTCGAGAAAATCGGGTTTCCCTAATTTTCGAAAAATAAACGTCATTTCGTCAATTTTGAAAAGTCCTCAAATTTTCCTTCGAATTCTACAAGAGTGCAAAAAACCCTACAAAATGAGACCAAGATGAAGTATTTGCGATGATTCGTTCCAAAGATATAGCGTTACTAAGAAAAAAAGTGTTCCTTTTCCAAGAAATTTGGTAGCGCACGATTAAATGTTTAAATAGCCGTAACTTCGTAGCAAGATTTTTTTTCCCAAAACCAAAAAATACGGGTCACTATTTTTTCGTCGACCAACAACATATTTTAATTTGAAAAAATTCTGTGACATCACGATTTCCATTTTAGCCTTGCCTGCCCGATTTGAGATGGATTCGGTCCTTAGTATTTTTCTTCATAAATTCTCGAAACGGTCGTTTTGCCGATTTATCTTCGTGTTTTACAAGTTTTTACAGATATTTGAAGAAATCATGAATAATGAAAAGAAAATAAAAAGTGCGCTTACGACCTTCTGCTTTTAACTACCAATATTTTGTATCGAATTTTTTTAAATGGTCTTTTTTTCAATTTATCTTTGCTTTTCACGAGTTGTTACAGCTATTTGAAGAAATCATGTAAAATGAAAAAAAATTAAAAGTGCGCTTGCGACCTTCTGCTTTTATCTTAGTATTTTTCTTCATAAATTTTCGAAACGGTCGTTTTTCCGATTAATCTTCTAGTTTTAAGAGTTTTTACAGATATTTGAAAAAATCATGAATAATGAAAAAAATAAATAAATAAAAAGTGCGCTCATGACCTTCTGCTTTTAACTACTAATATTTTTTATCGAATTTTTTTTAAATGGTCGTTCTTTTAATTTATCTTTGCGTTTCACGAGTTTTTACAGCTATTTAAAAAAATCGTGAAAAATGAAAAAAAAATAAAAAGTGCACTTACGACCTTCTGCTTTTAACTACCAATATTTTTTATCGAATTTTTTTAAATGGTCGTTCTTTCAATTTATCTTTGCGTTTTATGAGTTTTTACAGCTATTTGAAAAAATCGTGAATAATAAAAAAAAATAAAAAGTGCACTCACGACCTTCTGCTTTTAACTACCAATATTTGTTATCGAATTTTTTTAAATGGTCGTTCATTCAATTTATCTTTGCGTTTTACGAGTTTTTACAGCTATTTGAAAAAATCGTGAATAATAAAACAAAATTAAAAGTGCGCTCACGACCTTCTGCTTTTATCTTAATATTTTTCTTCCTAAATTTTCGAAACGGTCGTTTTTCCGATTTATCCTCGCGTTTACGTTTTACAACTATTTGAAGAAATCATGAGAAATGAAAAAAATAAAAAGTGCGCTTACGACCTTCTGCTTTTAAATACCAATATTTTTTATCGAATTTTTTTAAATGGTCGTTCTTTCAATTTATCTTTGCGTTTCACGAGTTTTTACAGATATTTGAAAAAATCATGAAAAATGAAAAAAAAATAAGAAGTGCGCTCAGGACCTTCTGCTTTTATCTTAGTATTTTTCTTCATAAATTCTCGAAACGGTTGTTTTAAGAAAAAAAGTGTTCCTTTTCCAAGAAATTTGGTAACGCACGATTAAATGTTCAAGTAGCCGTAACTTCGTAGCAAGATTTTTTTTCCCAAAACAAAAAAAATCGCGTCACTTTTTTTTCGTCTAACAACAACATATTTTAATTTGAAAAAATTCTGTGACATCACGATTTCCATTTTAGCCTTGCCTGCCCGATTTGAGATGGATTCGGTCCTTAGTATTTTTCTTCATAAATTCTCGAAACGGTCGTTTTGCCGATTTATCTTCGTGTTTTACAAGTTTTTACAGATATTTGAAGAAATCATGAATAATGAAAAAAAAATAAAAAGTGCGCTTAGGACCTTCTGCTTTTAACTACCAATATTTTGTATCGAATTTTTTTAAATGGTCTTTTTTTCAATTTATCTTTGCTTTTCACGAGTTGTTACAGCTATTTGAAGAAATCATGTAAAATGAAAAAAAATTAAAAGTGCGCTTGCGACCTTCTGCTTTTATCTTAGTATTTTTCTTCATAAATTTTCGAAACGGTCGTTTTTCCGATTAATCTTCTAGTTTTAAGAGTTTTTACAGATATTTGAAAAAATCATGAATAATGAAAAAAATAAATACAAAGTGCGCTCACGACCTTCTGCTTTAGTAGATCAACTATGGGTGTTCTGGATATAGATCCCTGTTACCGACATGGTACCGACGGAGCCGGCGGCTGTTTGACCTACAGTAGGTAATTTCGGGTGTCTGTTTTACCGACCGAGCAGCTCGGTTTTATCGACCAAGCAGTCCTGTTTTACCCCAGGATAGCACTGTCTTACCGACCGAGCGGGGGGTAATGTGGAGTGGTTGCGATCGATTATCGACCGAGGGTGTACTTAGGGTAAAGCAGATCACAGAGCAGCGGTCGATAAGTTGTTACCATACAGGGTCTGCGTTAAGCGGCAGTCGGTAAGGGTTCGGCGATCGGTTCATTACCATCGATCGAAAGATTCTTCCAGAAGAGTGCTCTGGTTTACCGACAATCGGTATTCATAAACATTTCCGGCTGATTTCTCGCCTACCGGTGGAGAAAAAAATATATCCACTCAAGTTCGAGATTTCACCGCACCAGCGCCCTATACTGTATGTGAGGTTGCCACCAGTCAGGCGCACGACAATTTCAGCTCAAATTCGCGATTTCACCGCGCCAGCGCCGTCTACTGTATGTGAGGTTGCCACCGGTCAGGCGCACGGCAATTCTATTTCAGATCATTTACCCCACGGTCGGTAATTTTGAATACTTTTTGTGGTTAATTCAGGCCAAAAACAAAATAGTCGAATTGTTCTGAAAAACTCTGAAATACCGCTTCATAGGACTTTGGCAGGTCAGTTTTTTCACGCACCCATGCGACACTCTTTCCCGTGAAAAGGGTTAAAATACGGCACTTGGCTTTCGCTTCATTACCCACCTACCTACCTGGCACCCGCTGTCGTACCCCCAAAGCGCCCACCGCGGAATGTTCTCGAGCTAAAATGGGTCTTTCGTAGAAATGTTTCAAGCGGTCAGTTTTCATGCAACCTCGTGACATTCTTCGCCATGAATTACGATAATAATCCTGCGAATTGCCCTTTTTGATTACTCCGCCAACCAGGCTTCCGGCTAATTGCACTTCGAAGGGGGTAGCCTTCGACGAAATTTCCTGGAACGGTTTTCCAGCCCCAAAAACTTTCTCCAAAGATCGGTGCTCGAGATAAGCGCGACGCCTACGTTCTCAGGCGCGCGTTTTACGGACCGAGTAGCTCTGTTTTACCCACGAAATAATGTCCGTTATCGACAATTTACGTGAAGCAGGAATCACTTATTAATCAATAATCTTCGTTTGTGTAATCATTTCCATGATGAGCGTTGACGTGTTTGGACGACAGCTGGAAAGAAGATATCGTACAGAGGATCCAGAAGCCATAGATTCGAAAGTGAGACGATTTCTCTATGCAACTTCCGAAGTTTGCACATCAAACGCGGATCTTACGGAAGAAAAGCGGCATCGTATAGGGCCTCTAATAAAAAAGGCGATACCGGACATAGATGATTGTCTGAAAGACATTGGAGACGATTTCGACGGTGATTATGGTCCCGAAGCACTCGTACTCAGGTCTGGTTACCAGTTCATGGTTGACCATTTCAAGAATTTTCCAGACGGAAAAGGGAGTATGTTAAAAAATGCTTTGAAGTATTTTGAGGACACACGAAGCATCGAGACACTCGACAAATCGCTGAACAGATGGAAGAAGAGGCCATACATTTGTCTGGAAGACATTCACCATACAGCGGAAAAACTGAATAGGCCAGCGGGCGTTCCTGAATCTCACGTCTGGTGGTTTCGGTCGTTTCAGAGCACATGATGAATGAATGAATGTTTAAACATAGATAATAACAATAGCAGTTCCCTTACGGAAAAAACACTCGATTTTTGAGTGTATATCCTCAAAATTGAGCGTTAACACTAAATTTTTGGTATAAATGTTGATTTTTGGGTGTATATTCTTAATTTTTGGTGTAGATTCTCAAAATTGGGTGTTGATTCTCATTTTTCTAGTGTAAACTCCCAACATTGAGAGTAAACCTTCAATCATTGGGTGTAAACACTTGCTTATTGAGTGTGAATCCTCAAAGTTGAGGATCAACGCTGAAAGTTGGGTGTTGATTCTCAATTTTCTAGTGTAAACTCCTAACATTGAGAGTAAACCTTCAATCGTTGGGTGTAAACACTTGCTTATTGAGTGTGAATCCTCAAAGTCGAGGATCAACGCTGAAGGTTGAGGATTAATTCCAGAAGTTGAGAATCAACTCTCAACTTTAAGTTCTCCCGTAGGAAAAAGTTACATTGGCTTCCATTGACTTCCCAATGGAGCTCTAATGGTGACATCACCCAAACCAATGGTTTCGAATGTCAAAGTGGAACCTTAATGGCACTATTGCCTTTCATCTAAGGGCAATGTATGGCAAAATTTCATTTGCAAATGGCAAAGTATAATGGCATAAGCCGCACCATTCAATTACCATTTGAATGGAATCATGTCAACGCCATTGTTCCGCCATACTTCCCAATGGAATTGATTGTGCCATTGGTTTGCCACTGCAATGGATTTCTACAAACTCCATTGTCGAATGGTAATGTCCAATGGAAGTAATTGTGCCATTGGTTTGCCAGTGTAATGACGTTAATTAAACTCCATTGTTGAATGGCAATATCTAATGAATATAATCGCACCAGTGGTTTGCCAGTGCAATGGAGTTGAATGTGAAATCTTTCATTACTGAGTAGTAAAAGATTCAATGGAAGTAATTCTGCCATTCGATTGCCACAGCTGCAGTGTGAGGGAGTTTTACAATTTTCATTGTCAATTGGTAATATACCTGAAGCAAATAATTGTGCCATTTAATTGTTTATTATGATGAAAAAATGTTATAAAACCAGAAAAAAATTTATAACAAATATTTTCATACAATTTCAAGAACTGAGATCAAATTTGATACAATTCGGATGAATTATACATTATACCATTCGATAGAGGCGAGATCAAAACAATAATTATGTAGTATAATAATCGATAGAATTTGGTAGAATGTGATAGAATTCTATAATTTATTCATAGAGTTTTGTATCCATATTTACGAATTTTTCCGGGATACCAATTGGTATATTCTTGAAACAATCGAGTTTCCCCTTTAGTTTCTTGAATGAAAAAACGAATTTAAAGGGGACTAGCCACGTGACGTCGTCAGGCCCCAAGGTCGGGCGCCGAATCGGCCATATTGCCAATGTCGCAAGTGCTGTCAGTACGTATATCAGTCGTATACCACCGTGCGCGTGGATTGAATGATTTTGTTCAGTGTATCCATTTTTACGACTGATTCAAACTCTACTATTAGGTAAGTAATAGCCTATTATCCACATACTTTATCTATAAGGCTCAAAGATCGTAACAAAGAAGATTTCCATGCTCTGAATTCCTACGACGTGCTACCTAACCTATAACCGCGATGTGTCTCAAATCATACCCAACAGCGATTCGCGTGTAATATTCAATACAATTCAATTAAGGAGGTTCGTCAGTGAATGCATTTGTTCACGGATTGATTGGAAATTTGTGTATGGGTTCCTTTGAACGAGATATGATTGCTGAAATAATTTCAAATTTTTTTAACAGCCCGATTACGAGAAAAAAATTGATGAAGTTAGCTCCTTATACCTGGGTCCTCATGGAGGCATCACGCAGAATAGTATTCGCAGCGATTGAAATTGACAGTTGTGGCTTTACGAGCTTAACAACAACAAACTATTTAACATAACAAGCAAACATTTTGGAATGAATCACCGAAGCCTGAGTCAGATTGACCGAAAGCTTTTCGAATTCTGAATCAAAATACAAGCCGGAGCGTCAGCTTGTAGGCTGTGCGAGGCATAGTGCGGCTGGCGGGAAAGGCTGACAGCTGCCGAAACCGATCCCCTCTGTTTCCCACAGCTGGGGCGCTGACGAACCTCCTTAGCCGCAGAATATCTCCCTGACACTGACTCTTCCAGTATCAAACAACTAGATCAATGTATATAATTATTCACAGAATCTTGTAACCTTGCCGATTAATTATTCCAATGGTTCAAAATGGAATGTATACCGCGTTTTGAATCTTCTTCCACCAGACTATACGTACATATAATGATTTTAGCAATATTACGACATCTATGTTCTATGGGTGGAAGGATCTCTGTCAGTTACCGGACGGCTCACGCAAGGACAGGAAGACTTTAATCAGAGTATGTATTTTTTAGAAATTGAACTTTCCAACACTTCTAGGAACATACTGTAATAGATGTTACATTTTCATCCCAGTGCAAGACAGCAACTAGCGAGAAGACTAGCCGCGCTGCCTCGTGAGGAAAATACTTTTTTGACATCGTTGTAATGATTTGAGCGATGGTTCGAGAGTTATGTAGTTCAATTTGGAGACGATGACTCTTTTCTATACCGGAAAACAATATGTTATCCATGGCGCATAATTTAGATGATTCAATGCTTAGTATTCTCAAGACAAAATCTGTGAATCCACTGGTAGTAAAGACCCCAGTGAAACTTGGCTAAATAGTGATTTCATGTAGGATAATTTTGAAATATGAAAGATCAGATCTTTACAAGCATGTGTCTTCTTATTGAATCTTGGATCATGATAGTATGGGACTGAATTATAATTTTTCAATATCCTACGATGAATTTGAGACACAAAGAACCTTAAATGAACTCTTCCGCAGCCATTTGGTCAGGTTTGCAAGGTTCAGCATAGGTCCTTGGAGTTTGGCGGAGGGGTTTAACACCTGCTTTTGAGGATCTGACGTTTTACAGTACGACTATACTTTACAATAATAACCTTTTTGACATTTTGACACTAGAATCCTTCACTCGACCTCTCCGAAGGTTTTTCTTCACACGTTATAGTGTGAAATTATGAATTACAAGTACACAATATCTTGGTTTCGAAGCCCTGATCAAATTTGATCAACCTAATTTGCTTACGATTTCGTGAAAATCTACAAATTTATTGTAATATGGAATTCGAATTAGTAATATATACCTATAAAGATATTAGATGAGATTTGGATAATTTTGTGTATTGATGCGAGGTACTAATGTATGATACCAAATCACACAAGTGCACCGGATTTGAGATGTCTAGTCGTTATTACCTATAAGATGTAATGAAAGATGGATAATATGTATTTGTGTAATGTTAGTATAATAAATTATTAATGAATAAATGAAATTATGTGATAAATTAATATTGATATTATAAGTATTGAACTAATTGTATAAGGTGTCAATCTGTGTCAAAAAATATTTTATCAATAATATGAAATGTGAAACTATAAATGCTTGAATAGAAGAAAAACGCCATTTGAATGGCGAATATCACCATCGGCTATCCATTCAGTACCATTCATAGAAAGGAGCCATCCAAATGGTGAATATTACCATTGGCTTACCATTCAGTACCATTCATGGGAGAAAACCATTTGAAATATGGCAAACATTGCAATGGCAAATATTACCTTTGGCAAAACGCCAATCGTTTACCATACATCCTTTTGAGAATGGCAATCAATGGCGAATTTTCAAATGGCAACCAATGTAACTTTTCCCTACGGGCTGATCTTGAACATAGAGAGTCAACACTCTAATATTGAGTGTCATTGAGGTTCAACTCTCAAGTTGAGAGTTAATCCTCGAGTTGAGGCTTAACTCTCAAGTTGAGGGTTGACATGGTAATTCAGCGTTTACGCTCAATTTCAGTGTTGACTCCCAACTTGGAGTACGAAATGATCGTCTAATTGAGTGTCCATTTGGGTGTCGTGATGAGTGTTAATTTGAGTGTTTTTTTGAGCGTTTTTTCCGTGAGGGTTGAAGTCTCGCTGCGATACTTGGGCGATTTCAGGTCTGCTGAACTAGCTTACTTAACCGGCAGCTGGTAATACCAGCCATTCAAATGAAATAGTCTCAATCATTGAGGAATTACGCGAGGCTAAAATAATTTATTAGTGAGTGATCTGCAAGAAATACACTGAGATAAGAAATGGTTGACTTTACCTAGCGGCGGTCACGGGCGGCGAAATAGCTAATTCAATTGATTCAACTAAATAATTTTTCAATGCGAACATCTGATTATTGACTCACAGAAGTATTTCATAAAACCACCAGACATTTAGTCGCTTCATATAAATTAGCTATTTCGCCGACCGTGACCGCCGCTAGGTAAATTCAACCATGTCTTTTTCTCAGTGTACAGACATTCATACAGCAACCGCGGCACAATGAGCATTGACACATTCGGTCGACAGCTGGCTGGTGGCAGAGAAAAGGGTGGTGCCCGCGGATCTCCTGGAATCGGATTTAAAACCACCGCGGACGATCAGTATGACATGGATGGGAAACAATTGTGTAATATCGCCGAACCGCAGCGGCCGAACGATGCGGCTAGCCTGAAAACGATTGTGACCGCCCTACAACGTGAAAGTCTGACAATGGATGCCCGCGAAAAAAAGAATCCAAGATGATGCGCGGCGACGGTGTGTCACCCTTGAAACAGAAATCAATGAAGATATGAAGCAACGACGTGCAGCCGATGAAGCCATTGTCAACGGTGTGGCTAACGTCTCACAGTTCGTAAAAGATCTCGATATAAGGTTAGCCTTATTGGAGCACGGCAAGACGGACCGAAGTTAAGTTTTGGCGCAGGCGGAAACTCGTGTACGAATGAGACTAGGGAACACCCAAATTCTCAACCAATTGCGGACGATGATACACGCAGGGGGAACGGAAATTTTCTGAACTATAGCAAAATATATATATAGAGTTGGAGAGGTGAAAGAATAATCCTCTCATTCAGTGCTCCGACTCCTTCGAGTGAAAATTTCCGAGTAAAAAAAATTATGGCTCCAATTTCAACAAAAGCGCTTGTAGCGCTACGCTTCTTGCAGGGAGTTCCCACGTTGGCAAGGCACTCCTTCAATTACGACCGCAGCGGGTTCGACAGTATTGTTAACTTGTTATTGGGAAAAAGGACGACATGGCATAATGATCCCGACCCTGTTGCTAACGAATGCGAATTTTTGGTTTGCATCAAGATATTGGATGAAATCATTGAAAAGTTCAAGTCCAAATCACGTGAGTTCGCAGCGATCGAAGAAGAGAAAAACAATTCGCCGACAAAAAGGAAGGAATGTGCAAATGCGCAAGTTGAGAATGAAACTGCAGAATCGAGCGGTGTGAGCGAATCCAAGCAGCGGCAGCGGCGAAAACTTAATAATCCCACAACTGATGCAGAGAAGCTCATTCGAAATCCAAAGCCTAGCGCGACAACAACAACGCAATTCAACCCGAGGCAGAGTACGAAAAAGGTACGTCTGGTGAAAAAGACCTCCGCTGTAGTGACAAAAGCATCGAAACGCACATTAAAAAAAAAAAAAACCGAAGCATGACCACGATGAAGGCAGCCGTAGCAAACGAACTACATAGACCCGCTCGACGTAATTACCCCCCCTCCAAGTTTTGCGGATATCCGCGGGTTGGATGAGACTTGGCAAGCTGATCTTGTTGACATGTCAGCCTACTCAACAGTCAACAAAGGACACAAGTTTCTATTCACCGTTATCGATGTGTTTTCAAAATTTTCCTGGGGAGTGCCGATCAAAAGTAAAAATGCCCTGGATGTGACGAACGTCATGAACTCTGTATTGCGGCAAAGACGCGTGCCAAAACATTCACATGTCGACCAGGGTAAAGATTTCTATAATAAAGATTTCAAAGGTCTCATGAAGCGTGATAATATCAACATGTACTCGACATTCAGTAACTTGAAGGCATCGATATGCGAGCGTTTTAATCGTACGTTAAAGAGTAAAATGTGGAAGGAATTCACTCTCCGAGGTTCCCACAAGTGGATAAATATTTTAACCGATTTGATCGAATCATATAACAATACTAAGCATCGTACGATCAAAATGAGACCAAAACATGTGACCGTGGCTAATGAAAAACAATTGTACCGACGTGTGTATAAACCAAGGTAGATTAAACGAAGCAATCGTGAGCGGAAATTCAAAGTCAACGATAAAGTTCGAATAAGCAAGTACAAAAATGTTTTCGACAAAGGGTGTACCCCCAACTGGACGACTGAAATATTTACCGTTAGTGAGGTAAAGAACACTAACCCGCCTACCTACAAGCTCACCGATTACCAGGATCAACCCATCTCTGGCGGTTTCCACGAGAAAGAACTGATCGAAGTCGAATACCCGGATGGTTATCTACTGGAGAAACTATTACGCTCGAGGGGAAATAAACTGTACGTGAAATGGTTAGGATTTGATAGTTCACACAATAGTTGGATAAATGAATCAGATATTTAATAAACAATTAAAAAGAATTATTTTTTACAGGAAAAAACAATTAAAAAAAATTATTTTTTACAGGAAAAAACAATAAAAAACATTTATTTTCTCCAAACGAAAAAAACATATGTCTATCATAATATGTGTTCCTCTATGTACAACCACAAAAAACAATACCTCAATTCATATATTAGCCGATAGAATTATTATTATCATAAATTCAAAAAATTACACTTCATTTACTTACTAATGTAACAAGCAGAGCAAGTCACAGCATATTTATATGGGGTTCATCCCGTATAAAGATACAGAAGTATACCGAAGGTTTATTTAGTGATAAGTAGGGGAGACCGGGGCAAAAATGATCCCGCGGGGCAAAACGATCATGTTAGGTTCTGAGCTGATTGACATTGCTCAGAAACTCATTGTTGCCTAAATAATATGCGTGGTAGTTGTAGAAAACAGTGCATGTCAACAGAACGACGCAAACTTAAATATTACGTGTTGTGCTTATGGAAAACTACTTCAGAGACTTCACGTTCTAAGGCGACTGCCATATGTCTATCTCTGTGAACATTGTACCTAATTATTAAACGAAATGTCGACATCACCTAAAGATTACGATACACCTATAGCTTCAATTCATTGTACAAACTTTTTTCCTTCGGGACTTTTTTGCGGCGAACAATTACATTTAGTTTAGGTTATGCACTTGGGGCACAATGATCATTTATGGCCTGGGGCAAAATGATCACCACTATCATGCACTATCATGCACTATCATGGTGATCATTTTGCGTTAGAAAAGAATTTCTGTAAAACTAACTAAGAACCGACTGTAAAAATACATAACTGTGCAAAAAAAAAAAGAACATAATAATGATAATTCGCTTGAAGAAACAGTTTAGTACTAAATATTAAACTTTTAAACCCAGATGTACATAGTTTTCTACAGTGAAATTAAGGGATCATTTTGCCCCGCACTATGGGGCAAAATGATCCTTTGTCACTGGTGCTATTTTCCGAAATTTGTCGCAATCGTAGCAAGTCATAATATCTGAAAAAATTCAAAAATGTAGCCGAAGGATGGTACAATCCATGGCCTCTATCTTTGAATTTTTTAAGTGAATAGTTTAGACTATATGGTAATTTTTCCCTTAGGGGGATCATTTTGCCCCGGTTTCCGCTAACAACAGAGTATCTTGCGTAGAACAGAGTGATTAAGTCTTTTATTCAAGTAAGTGAATCTAGTTTAAACAGTGCTACAGTATATTACTAGTTTAAGAGAGATCTTATTCTTAAGAGAGTAGTTGTAGAAGTGAGTCCAGCTAATTCAGTCAAGACTGAAGAAGCCAGGGGAAGGGTGAGGGGAGTGCATAAGACTGACTGAGCTATCTCACGGTACGCGAAGTATCGAGTGATGCACCGTCAGGCATATGCGAAAAGAGTAAGATAGCGGGGTGCAGGTATTCTAAGATCTAGTTAACTAAGTCTAAGTCTAAGCGTGTGTGTGTGTGTGTGTGTGTGTGAGGGTGTGTGAGGGTAGGCGTCGTATGGATCGTGGGACCAGATGTGACAAATAAAATAAAAAAAAAATATTCAAATTTTGAAAAATCAGAAGTTAGTGTCACGTCTGGTCCCACGGTCCATACGACGCCTACCCTCACACACCCTCACACACACACACACACACACACACGCTTAGACTTAGACTTAGTTAACTAGATCTTAGAATACCTGCACCCCGCTATCTTACTATTTTCGCATAAGCCTGACGGTGCATCACTCGATACTTCGCGTACCGTGAGATAGCTCAGTCAGTCTTATGCACTTCCCTCACCCTTCCCCCTGGCTTCTTCAGTCTTGACTTAATTAGCTGGACTCACTTCTATAACTACTCTCTTAAGAATAAGATCTCTCTTAAACGAGTAATATACTGTAGCAATGTTTGAACCTCGGTTTGAACTAGATTCACTTACTTGAATAAAAGACTTCATCACTCTGTTCTACGCAAGATACTCTGTTGTTACTTATCACTAAATAAACCTTCGGTATACTTCTGTATCTTTATACGGGATGAACCCCATATAAATATGCTGTGACTTGCTCTGCTTGTTACACGGGTGGCAGCGGTGTTCCCCGTGACGAAGATTAAAAAGTGATTAAGTGAAAAGTTTATTTGAGTTCAGCACAAGTTTTTCGCCGATCTGGACCCGTACAACCCAGAAACGTAATAACTTGCGCGAAGCGTATTTGAAAGGCTCCAAGCCAAGAAGCGATTAAGACATATAAATTCATCAAAAGTAAGTGTTCTAACCAAAGTGCAACGAATATACATCGACGCGAAGTGCAAAGAAGAAGTCAAACAACACCAAGCACTGTCGATGATAAATAGTTTTAATAGTAATTAATCATTAATTATATAATACAGGCTTACCTCGCATTCTCGATAAGACGACGGAAGTTAAATTAATAAATACTTCGCATTCTCAATAAGACGACGGAATATTAATCATTGAGAAATTTAAGTGAACAGTGATTCAAAAAAAAAAAAAATAGTGCTCGCACAAACGTAAGACGACGAGACAAGCTGCTAAAACAACGCAGTAATAATTATAAATAATAATTCATAAAAACTTCGCAACCATAAGACGAAGGACGGCTACAATTAAAGGCTTCTCTCGCAACACTTAAGACGACGAGAAGATAGTAATTGATCGAAGACAAAAATACTAATTGTCATTCGAAACAAAGAATCTCCACACCGAACGAGTACCAGTATCCCGAGACAGACGAGACGCAGATAAGGAGGACATCAAATCGACGCAGAGCCCACCTGTACCCAGCAGCTAGCCGTCGCTAGCCGTTGCAGCCGCCAGCCGTCATCGACGATCGCCGATCATCGCCCCAACACCCAGACCCCTTGTCTCGAAAAATCCTACATCCACCGCAACCATGCGATACCTCTTCACCATTCTCGTCATACTCAGCTCACTGTAAGTCTCTCGAAAATATAGAATTTAATATAGAATTAATATTAGTTTATAAACAATTAGCACTAAAATGACTCCTCCAGTCGAATCCGCGGCGACGATTCCGTCTCTGAACGCGCAAAGTGCTGCAAGCATGGTACCCACATTTAATGAGCAGAACATTCCAGTAGAATCATTTATACGTAAAGCCCAATATGATATTCGATCAGTAACTCCAGGAGAATTACCTGTCCTGACGATGCTAGTTTGTGCCAAAATTTAAGGCCCCGCGGAAGAGTACGTCCAATCTGGGACCCCAGAAACTCTGACTAAAGTATTAGAAAATTTGAGACGCGCTTATTCCTCAAAACTAAGCTTGCAGGACATTCAGACACAGATCGGAACCGCAGCGCAAAGAAACAACGAAAGTGTTGTAGAATATGGCAACACAATACAAAAATTAGGACAATCTGCAACAGAATTAATAAAATCACAGGAAGCTTCAGAAGACTCGGCATCAGTAATTAAGTTTGTAACAAATTCTGCCGGATCTGCGTTCATGAGAGGTTTGAAGAATGACTTGGAAATTAGAGTTGTTAACGAAAAACCAACTTCGATACGCGACGCTATTGAAAAAGCGATCAAGGTCGAAGCTTTAGTCCAAGAAAGGCGCACTTTGGAAGCCTACCGTAACATACCATCACCCACAAACAGCTCGCGAATTGAGTGCACAATTTGTAAATAGACAGATCACGTAGATAAATATTGCCCACTCAGAGAACGACTTTCAAAAACAAGTCATGAATCAAAGCCCTTCTGCACGTTTTGCAATAGAAACAGCCATTCAATCGACGAATGCAGATCAAGACAGCGCACGAATATTCGATCTTGTACATTTTGCAATAGGAACGGTCACACATATGAATTTTGTAACAGGAGAAACCTCAACAGCCAGTACAACCCGCAAAATTCGGGATCTAATCAAAGTAATAACGGTAACCAAAGTCCGTTCAGCCGTCAACAAAATCACCGCTCCTCCAACCGTAGATCCAACTACCAAAAGTTCCAATCTCACAACCAGCCGCATTACAATAATTACGGGCAACAATCACAGTTCGATAATCAGTGACAGTACAATAATTATCAACATCGACGATAGAAATGATCCTCAAAATTGTAATAATCCATATCAACAGCAACAAAATAACACGCAGGTCAATTACACGCGTTTTGCTCAGCCGGATTGGCAGCAGCAGCAACAACAACAGCAACAATTCCCAAATAACGCACTAAATTTAAACGAGTATCGGGACCGCCGCGTGGACGCGCCGACAGTCCGTACTTAAGTAGAGCGTCCGAAAATTTCGAGAAACCATTGAATGACCCGTCAATAATCGATGACGACGACGACGATCCACCGAATGTTTCTCCAGATGCGACTAGTTTAATAGTCGGATTAATCAATGACACTATAGCAGAAAGTTTGAAAGCAAAACTCCCGGTGACATATCAAATACCACCGACCGATTCAAAAAATCACGTGACCGTCCGCGACTTGTATGAAAACCCCGCTCTAGTGAAGCAATCTCAAGATCAACAAGAATCTGTCCAAACGTTCAGAGTTGGATATTTCACTTCGCGAAAAATTACGGAAAATCCTGAAGAAAAAATGATATCGCCAAACCCGAAATCAGTTAAACGCAAAGTAAATACCGAATCTTGTAACAGCGCGGAACCGCAAAAGAAGACAATAGCACGCAAGGTCGACTACTCAGATTACTCGTACGACGCTGATAACGATGACGCTTCAAGTCCAAGCGTAGCCAACATACGCGATAAACACACATACTCTCCTGTCACGAATACACCAGAGTACACTCAGGTGAATGATACTGTAGACGCAAATACTACCAAAGTCACATACATTAGAGATTTAACAGCTGAACTCGCGGAAAGGCCACAGAGACAGAAAAATAGCGAAACTCAAATCTCCACAGTAAATGAACATTTTCAAAAGAAATCCGCAAGTAATATAGCACCGCCACGCAGACGAGATAACGACATTCGTTTCAAATCTTTCACCGTCTCCAACCATCAATCAGGCACATTTAAAAGTCCTTCGGACTCAGATAACAAAAAAATTGTCAAGAAAAATCATAAGCGAATTTCAAAACCTGTTTATTCGAAGTTCTCATTCGTCGATCGCGAATATTTACCACAAAATAAGCAATCCGAACCCGTGGCCAGTACCTCTCGAGATCTTGATCCAAATTGGATTATACTGCCATTAAGCTATTTCCTCACACATTCAGACGACCTGCCTCCAACAACTGATTCGATTGCCAAAGAATTAAACGCGGATTTGATCAAACAAATAGATAACTCAGCTCATTGCATCTCAGCTGACTGTACAGCCTCGCTTGGCGTAGCAGAGCGCAAGGTAACACGAGAACAGATACGCGATAAGAGATTCAGAGCAATCAAACCCAAGCTTACAGATGATTCTGACCGTTCAGCATCGAAACAAGTTGACATACCAAAGAGTCATACCAGACCTCCTCCTCGACCTCCAGATTCGAATACAAAAAGACCGTCATCCGAAATTCTACCTCCTCCTCGACCTCCAGATTCAAATATAAAAAGACCGTCATCCGAAATTCTACCTCCTCCTCGACCACCAGAGTCAAATACAAAAAGACCGTCACTTCAAATTTTACCTCCTCCTCGACCCCCTGACCCTAGTGCAGACTCTCCGCCGTCCAACGCCTTATCTCCTCTTCATACGACCAAACGCAGATCTCCTCCACATCGTTCCTCTCCTCCATCAGCTGTAGACTCAGACCAAACACCTGACACTTCTGTTCGCTTATCAACGACTCACACACATTCAAACCAACACAACAACGACCCGATTGACGAACGCAACCTTAACAGCGATACTTTTGATTAACCGATGATAATATCCGTACTTCCTCCCGCAGAAATCTCTGACCCCTCAATGATAGTTTCAACCTACAAGTACACTCTTGACAACAATTTAAAAAAAAAAAAAACTTACTCAAATTAACAGACAGACTCACTTTAGACTTTTCAAACCAGACAAATTAATTTTCAAACAATTGCCAGAATCCAAACCTATTTTTTTCCCATATTACAAAAATCGTCCGCAAAAAAAAAAAAAAAATATTTGTAATTTAGATTGAACTTTGTTATTTTTGAACAAATTAACCGATTGCAAGATAAAACAGATTCTTGCGACGTATTCTTGATCATCCTTCGATTTTTAGTTTAACAATACATTTTTAAATATAAGCTTAGTATTACAATACCTATAATCGATAATCATTACACAACTTTCATGCATCAGAACAACCCCATAAAGAAATTTATGCTGTTACCGTTCAGTATACCCACAAAAAGCTAGAACATTTATATAAAGACCATTTATATCTAAATAGTTCATAACTTCAAAATATTTCCCTCGCTTGAATATATTATTTACCCATTATCGCATTTCAATTAAAATAAAGTATAATAAGACAATATTTGTATGTACCAACATTAATAAACGATTTCATTTTTTTTTTCTTTCTTTCAACACCTACCACATAAGACCGACAAAACAATTACATTAAATTTACAACCACCTTATTGCATTCATTCTAGAATTAAGAATAGCCAATAGATGACATTTGTATTTGACCGACAATATCCAATAAACCAATTTTCAAAAACAAAGTTTACTAACCCGCTTAAACGCGCACTAACCCTAAGCGCATCTACTCTTAAGATCATCGCATCGAATTGTATTAAACTCATATTCATTAGTGATTTTCGATCAATAGCTATGATTTGTAATACACGATATTAAACAAGACACTTCCCTCACCCTTCCCCCTGGCTTCTTCAGTCTTGACTGAATTAGCTGGACTCACTTCTATAACTACTCTCTTAAGGGCATGCTGGACTCAGATTTCCATATTTAAAAAATAATGAAGCCGGATATGAACGGGGGGGTGTTTAATGGGTTCCTTAGACGATTTGTAATCAAATTGGTAGCTGCATGAACGTGTATCTCACCAAAATCGAGTAAAATAAGGCTTTTTTGTTTCGCGAAGCGTGGGGACCGTCACTTGTTTTCACTGATATCACCGACTACGCATCACAAGGGTGGAAACGAACCATTGAGCGCCCTCAGGAATATAATTCCACTCACATATATCGCAAAACTTGTTCATTTCACTCAACGATGAAGACGAAAAATTGTTTCCAAAAAAAGACTGTAATTTTTCTCGGTATAAAGCACCGGCCGCGGCCATGTTGGATCGTTTCGCGTTGCGAGTCGGGCCGAGCAGCGCTTGCCAACCTTCGTCTCGCGGTCCTGCGTTTCACGAACCGCCGTTCCTTGTTCAGCGCTATGACAGCTGAGCGGGAATTCAAACGGAAATAATTCGGAATAATAGTTATAACTAATAGTTATAACAAATGTAAGGTATGTATAAGTTGTAAAAATTTGTAAATTAGTCTAATTGTAAGTAGTAATGTATTCGATGAAGTTATGGAGACGGAAACCATGTAACCCCGAGGGGAACAATAAATAAACATACATAAACATACATAAACATACATAAACATACATAATAATTATAATAATGCATTGTTATTATTATCATTATTATTATTATTATTATTATTATTATTATTATTATTATTATCATTATAATTACAATTTCCGAAATAATAATCATAACAATTATTATAATAATAATTATTATTATTATCATTGAAAAAAATTTACTCGAAAGTGGTGTGAATGAAAATGAAAACGTATGCGCCATTTTTTTTTTTTTTTGTACTAACACTGAAATCCTGTGAAACGCACAGAATAATCAAAATTCCGATTCTTTTGAGAGATTTTCAAGTTTCAGCATAAAAAAAAACTAGATAAGGCAGAGGTGTAAAGTCGTATACGCCCTTTATTTTATTTTTTTTTTTTTATCTTGAAAATGTTGTGACAATCGGAATTTCAATTCTTCTATGCGTTGCACAGGACACGAGTATTTGTGAAAAAAATGGCGTACTACGACTATACGACTTTATACCGTTGCCCTGTCAATGTTTTTTTTTTTTTTGAATTTTGAATTTTGAAAATTTCACATAAAGAACTCTGAAATCAGACTTTTTTATGCGTTTCACAGGATTTTAGAGTTTTTGTAGAAAAAGAAAAAAAAAATGGCGCATAGTTTTCATTTCCATTTACAAATTTCACCACTTTCGAGTAAATTTTTTGCAATGATAATAATAATAATTATCATATTGTTATTATCATAATAATAATAATTATTATCATAATATTATGATAATAATTGTTATTATTATTATTATTATTATTATTATCGTCATCATCATCATTATCGTCGTCATCATCATCATCATCATCATCATCATCATCATCATCATTATTATTACGG
>JAEUYN010001650.1:80000-183843 GCA_018257835.1 Euura lappo
ATGCTATTACAATTGGGATTTTGCATCAAATTACGTATTTCAATTCTCAACAATGTACACTTACCTAAATTATTAGACTCGTACCTTTCTTTTCCAGTGAGAATGATTACTTGAGCTATTTTTCATTTCGTTGTATTTCCGTCATTAGATGAAAAAAATTACTAATTTATACATTTTTTTTCGACTTACTAAATATGATAGTGAAGAAAAAAAGAATCCCAATAATTATTATCAAACTCTACTCAGTGCACATGATGATATTGCTCCGAAAAACGTCTTTCATTGATTTGTTACATTCAATTGGACTGTATTTATTGTATCTCTTCTAAGAGAATGAAAAGATAATCTACGTTAGTTATGTTAGACATTATCCACCGTTGTGAATTATCAGAGTAGTCGTCACGAAAGTCCGAGCGTTATAGAAATTTAGTGATTATGATAATTTCCTCGAGTTTCAATGAGTATTGACCAGAACAGTTTCATAAACATAGGTCACAATAACAAATGTCACAATGTTTTATATGTATTTATAAACCTTTATTTATTAAAAATTAAACAACGATAAAATCTTGAAACAATTAACACTCTTTTCACTTATTGTAAAATTAGATAACTTCTTAATATACAGTTCTTCCCCAATGCAAGCGATGTTGCGATTGCACACGCAAATACAAAAGAGATCATCTCATTTCCATGTAGGTCAATATGCTAACTTATTCGATGTATATTATCGAATAAGTTAGCATATTGACCTACATGGAAATGAGATGATCTCTTTTTTGTGGTTAATTTTTCAAATACGGTAATTTGTGGTTTTCGACGGTTTATGGTTCGATAAACGATGCATCCCATTTTCGTGTGAAGGTGGGCTTTCTCTCTTAATATTTATTTTCTTATTTAGGTAATGTGATGATATGACTATACTTTATAATTATTGGAATCTTTTTTTAAACTCGGGTCGAATAATTCAAGCGGGTATTCGTAGAGATGAAGAAGGATAGTTTAAAAAATAAAATGCTCTCACATAGTTCTGCAGGTAGTTATAGGTAAGTAGTTTATGATATCGTATAGTCAAATAGGTAAGTAAAGGTAAGTATCATGTAACTTTAAATTCTGTAATTATGCGTAGGTATTGTGTTACAACGTTCAGTCACGTAGACAAGTACAGGTATGTATTGTGTTAAAACTTCAGGTTACGTACGTTTTTCTTCAAATAATTGAGTCAGAACAAGGCGTGATTGATGAGTAAGATAATAAATCTGATGTAATCATTCACTTTCGTATAATACCTGCATAAGGCGAATCTTTTTAGCTGATCTGACAGGCTCCTCGAGGTCTGCCAACTCCGTAGCTATCAAAGTGGCAAAAGCATCGTTAGATGGTACGACCTTGTGTGCAGTTTCTTTGCGTGCAGGATTTGTCAAATGGTTCTGCAGAGCTGTAGATAGATTGAGAAACGATGATTCCATTGGGTCAATTTTTTTAGATTTGAATTGGTCTTTGTTGAAGCAAGCTGTGGGTTGCGAGAACTTTGGTGGTAATGACAAGGATAGGTTTTCTTCAACGCCATCACTTAGCGATGAAGATGAAGGCGTTCGTGAACATGGTGGCCGAGCAGAAGCAGTGCGTTGGAGTGCAGGTGATGTGGATGGTCTTGGTACTGATGATGGATAAAGCATTGGTTTTGAATAACAGGGCGGCGATGGAGAGTATGGGTACGATGGTGACGGGGTACTGTATACAGAAGATGAAGCTGAGGAAGATGATATCACGATCGGATTTGGAGATGCTGTTACCGTTAGTGGAGTCGAACTCGATGTTGTTGACAATGAAGTCAAGGTAAGCATTGGCATCTGCGCGATATCAGGTGTACTCATTGTCAGTGCTTTCGACAACATTCCGGATGTTATTGCTTCTGTATTGCAAGGGGACTCCGGCTGTGTTCCTTCAGGAGGTGCTGGTGGCCTGAGTATGCTGAGTTGTGTCGGGAACACCTCACAATCAATTGAGAATGGCAATGGTAGTGCTTGGTTGCCAACTGACGGATGAAAACTTTCAAAGGGTTGTGCGTTTTCAGCAAACATTGTTGACCTGAGTGGAGTACGAACTTCTGAAGCAGTTCTCGATGAAACGTTGGTGACGGTTCTGAAATTTTTGTCAAATATCAATAGTTAGGTTTCATTGCTGTACTTATTAACCTTTTCAGGTACTTGTTTATTCATTTATTTCATAGATTTAGTCACTTATTTATCTATTTACTTATTTATCCATTTATTCATTTACTCATTTGACGTTAAAACAATTAACTGCTGTATGCTGATAAGAACAGTATGACCTTCCGTATCCTCTACTTTGATTTAGAGTGGTTTATGTATGATTTAAGGTAATGCGCACGCCATGAAAACGAATTTTCATGAATATGAACTGCTGAAATAACAGAGCTTAATACTGTATGAAAAATCATTGAATACCTTCTTTGTTGTACGTGTTTTTCGAGAAACCTCATATCGGCGTACAGTGAAAATCCCTTTCTCGTAGATAAGCCACTTCCGCTCCTCGATTCCTCCTCCCTCTTTCTTCTTTCACGTGAGTAACTCTCCCTAAGCTGCCCCCAACGTTTTGCACAACTCTCCGCTGGAAAAACAAACGTCACAATTAATGAAGGTCATTATTATGAACAATAAACGATAAAGCTATGTGTAGCTGTATGTACTCACGAGTGTTTTCCATTAAAGCTCCTACAGCCTGCCAGCAATTAGCCCGCATGACTAGATTCTTATATCCTGATAGAGTCTTATTATATAAGATTGGATACTCCTTCACCAAATCCACAAGTAATGCGTCTCCTTCTTTAAATTCAGGATCTGGTTCAGTGCCGATGCTGCTGGGATTGTCGGCCAAATAATTTTCATCAGCTTCACCGTAGAACTGCCGACTGAAATCTTCACGTGGTTCCATTTTTCCCACTGTAATGAACGTGAACTTACACAAAATTTGCGACGGTTTTCAAAACCTGTAAACTGTAGAATTTTAGCAAATATCAGAGTGCATGCATCCCGTACAGTATAATAAAGTGATATCATGTTTTTCCAATTCTAGACAAAATTTATTTTTCCCCGTTATTTGAATGGCTTAATAGATTACGCAGAGTTTTCCGGACATAACCTGGTTATATTATTCCGTATTTTTTATTCGAACGAAAATTATAACTCAGTTGTGAGACACGTCTGTGTTCGTAATGTCACGTATTTTGAAACTGGCCAGCTCCCTATGTCGGTAACAACGTACGCTGTCATATTTGCAGAGCAACAAAACACTGCAGCGCGTCTGTTCGTAATATCCACAAGCACAATTGTTTGTTTACAATTAATTAAAAAGGAGAAAGCAAACACACACCCTGATGATCGTTGAAAATTGCTTGACCAAACGCACTCTTGATGAACTTAATGGGAAATAGTTAAATTACGACAAAGACAATCGTTCACATTCGAGGTTATGCAAGGCTCGGACTTTCATACCTTGCAGCACGGACGTATATTAGAGGACTGGCAACTCCCAGCAATATCGCGCCGACTTTTCCGCCGCTAGTAGGCGCCTTTGCCGTTGTAGCGCTGACTACCACTGGGGCCTCTTTGGGCGGGATAATTCAAACGGGAGTGGCGTGACATGGAGGAAACAAAAGAAACAGAATGAAATTGGTGTTTTAGAATTCGGAGCAATGCACCGGCGACCCATTTTCACTTCATGCCACTCCGGGGTCACTACCGTGGTCACTACTATACCTTTACTTGTAAGATTATGTTTCGTTTGTTTATCAACACCAGACCTGAAAATCGGCCCCAGTGGTAGTCAGCGCCGCGCAGCATACGACGGTACAATGCGCAACTACCGGGTCAAAAATCGGCGCTACTCTAACACGGCTGACATAGGGGAGTTGCCAGTCCTCTAATATACGTCCGTGCCTTGCAGTACCCTTCAAACGATACTTAATTGATATATTTTCAGACTTACCTGACTTTCGACTCCCTTCTGCCAATTCAACGTTCCTGAAAACTCCACGTCGGTCTCCTTCGCTCGAAATTTTTTACTTTCTTGTGACACTCAAAATTCACGACTACAAATTACGCGCGGACGCTGTGATAGAAGCGTGAGTTGCGCGTCGGACATCTGCGCCTATACCGATTTGGCAACGTCGCAAAAGCCGTTCTCATAGCCGGACGACGGTCGCCGATGCGGGCAGCCCGAAGCAGTCGGACAACTCGCCTGTGATTGGTCGTGGCTGTGTATGGGTGATCTTACGGCTCGTCCGTGTTACGTCAAAGGCACACGGCACACGGCTTTTCTTGTGTCACGGGCTTCAGGGATGGGGAACAGGGGCGGGAAGGGGACTAGGCTCAGTAGGGGGGCGGTAGAGGGGAACGGGGGGTCGGGAAAGCAAGTCCAGAGACGTTGGTGAACAATAAATGACGAGTTTATTCGAGGCGACGTACAAAATACATTATCCGGTCTCAGGCTCAGAAACGGTCCACCGGGAGAGAATAGGAATGAATCAGGGCCAAAACGTAGACAGCGCTATCAGCTCAGCGAGGCAAGGTTACGATCTCAGAGATCTGCGTTGGTATGACTAGAAGAGTCAGAAATCCAAGTCGGAGGGGAAAGCGCGGGGAGGGGTAGGGGATGAGGTAAGAAACGCAACAACTCAGCGATATAGACACGCGGGGGACGGGTGGGGGAGCGTCCGTCTCGCGCACAGTACGTAACTCGCCCGTCGCAACAGGGACGGCGGTTACTGGCGAGGGATCGGCTCGACTCACGTCCTTCGGCGCGCGGGATAAGCACGGGGGGGGGTGAACGAGGGCTATCAAAGAATCCAAATGAGAGAAAATACACAGCAGCCAAAGGGGGGGGGTAGGGCACACAGGCAGGTTAAAGAAAAGACTGAATACGGGGGGAAGGTACTTCCCAGGGGTCGGCGACGAGCTCTCGTCCGGTCCGGCGGCCTCAGCAGTCGTCCTCGTAACCTAGACAAAATTATATCGGGGCGAGGCGGGGGAGATACTGGAGAAAACGGTCCTACCTTGATCCTGGGGTCCTCGGGAAGAGATTGTGGCACAGGGACGCGGTCACTGGGCACGCACGTGGGTAACCCGGGTACCGGTCGGTCGGGCGATGCAGGCCGGCGGAACGGAACTAGGTTTAACAGCAGCTCACGGTCCACTGGAGTGTTCACCGGGTTCTGTTTTATCCTAGGCAGGTTACCGGGGGTTTTGGGGTCACTTTGACTCTACACGAATCCACAATTTGATTCGTTTTTATGGCTCGAAATTGGATATTTCACGGCTCGATGCAACAGGTGCTTGACACGCTCAACGAAAATCCAAGATGGAAGCTCTTCTCACTCTTCATAGGCAAGATGGCTCGGCTCTTCTTCTTCTACGCGCTTCTAGGCAAGCGGAGCGGGGGACAGGGGGGGGGTTTCGTCGCTCCAGTGAACTCCGTGGCGCTAGCGGTACCTTAAATCTAGTCGCGGTAGCCAGGGTCGCGCGGGGTGTTTGAATCCCTTCCGTGGCGTATAGGAGGCCCGTAACGCGTAGCACGCTACCACGTTACAACACCCCCCCGCCAAACGGAAGGTACGGGTTCGTAGAAGGCGTGGGCTTCCGCAGCCTCCGACTACGCCACTCTCTCTGGGCGGGCTGACTGAGGGGAGGAAAACAGATTTTAGAATGGGGGTTGACTAGAAGGGCTTTGGGGGGTTGACTAGACGGGCTTTTGGGGGGTCTGCGCTTGATCTTTGGCTCGCGTGGGGGGGGTTCGGTCCCTGGTCTACTGGGGTCCCTGGGAGGCATATCGGATCGCGGCTATCAGGGCGCGGATCAACGCGTCCTCCGGGTACTGTTCCGGGGCTCGGATGTAGTTTAGCCCACGTACTGGTTCCCAGAGTTCCGGACGGTCCTCGTAGGGGTGGAAGGGTCCAGGGGTTGGTCGCGTGGGGGTCTCGGATTGGAGTGGTTCCAACAGGCGGGGGTCCTGGGCCGCTCGGTAGGCCAGGTAAGCCTGTGTCCAGGCTTCGCGATGAGTTGGGCAGGTGCGGACGGTATATCCTCGCCACCCGCATACGAAACAATGAGGTCCGGTCGGTCTAGGGCAGCGACTGTAACGATGGCCGGGTCGCTCGCAGGCCCAGCAGAGCGTCGAGTCTGCTGGGGGAGGACGCACGGCGGGCATACTAGCAATGGGGGGAGGGCATGGGGGGCCGTAGGGTGCGTGGGTCTCGGCATAGTCGCGGGTATCGGGGTATTCGCGGGGAGTTTCGAGGCTCGCGATCGCGTCTGCGGAGTAGGGGAAATATAGGAGGCTCGCCGGGGGCTCGCGTCTTTCCCATGGGAGTCCCGGTTCCCTCGACCTCCTCGAGTTCCCCGCCAGGTGCTCCTGGGAGTTCCTGCGGGGACCGCGGCTCACGAGGTTCGAGGGTCCGGGGTGGATGGAGGATGCGCGAGTCTCCTGCGAGTCGGCTTCGGAGGGGGGGTAGGGTTGGGTTGGGCGACGGCGTCGACGATTTCTCCTGGTGCGCGACTTTCCGGGCTTACTGCGGGGGTCTGGGTCGACTGCGGAGGTCGTATCTCCCATTTCGCTCGGGACTCTCGACCGCGGGCTCGGTCTCGCGGCCCGGGGGTGCGCGACGGATGCGGGATCGACCACGGGGTCGGCCTCGCGGGCGGCCGGGACTGCGAACGGGTCGATGTCCAATAGTCGTGGGATCGTCGAGGAGTCGCGGTAATCTCGGTACATCGGGGGTCGGGGGAGGCTCATCAGGGGGGGGATGAGGGAGGTTGTCGGGGTTGCGGGTTCGGTGGGCTGGCTGATAGCCGGCTGTGCCTGTAGCTGGCTCGGGAGCGATCGCCCGGGGGCGATGGCCAACGTGGCCAGGTGGTCTGCCGCGGCGTCGGCGTCCCCGGCTGGAACTTGTTCCTCCACGAGCATGGGCTCCGGTGAGGCTCTCGGGTTCGGAGTCGGTGGAGGGGTGGCTAGTAGCCATGCCTCCGTCTCGGCGGCCAGCTTCCGCTCTTCCGGAGTCAGTCCCTCGAGGTAGAGTGCCTCCTCCGCCTCTCGCTTGATCTGGGCGTCCAACTCCCTCTCTCTCCGGGTTGCCTCTGACGTCGGACTCTGTCGGCGTAGACCCCTGGTGGGACCCAGGGGGCCCAGGGTGGGTCGGTCCGTCAAATCGAGAGGCTCCAGACCCGCGGTCAGGTTTGGGGACAGCGACCGTGCTCGAGCGCCTGCTCGGCGCGGTTGCCGGGAGCGGCTGCTCCTCGGCATCGTCGTGGTCTGCGGGGGGTCGTCCAAGTGTCACTTCCGGCACTTCCTGAAAGTTGACGGGCATTAGTACGAGTTCGCCATCTCGGGTTTGAATGGGGGGGGGTCGGGGATCTGGGTGGTTGGGGTTCACATTCTCACGTTCGCTTTCACTCTCCTCGTCGTTCTCACTCTCAGTCTCGGGGGCGCGGGGTGTGGCGATACCGGGGGACGCGTAGTACGGCTTGAGGTCATTGATGTGGCTCTTGCCGACTGGGTTTCCCTCTAGAGTCTCGAGACTATACACGGTCGGACTTCGTCTCCGTTTGACTACAAACGGACCGACGTATTTCGCGGCGAGTTTCGCGGCGAAGTAGTTCGGTGCGGACGACAGGACGCGTTGACGTCTCAGGACTAGATCTCCCCGGGAAAACTGGGTGTCGCGCCGCCCACGGTTATAATACTTGGCTTGCCGCTCGTGGGCATCCTCGAGGTTCTTCGTCACGAAGTCGCGCAGGGCGTCTAGGCGTTTCACCCGGGATTCCCACTCCTCGGTGGAGAGCGGAACGATTTCAGGGGGTCCTTCTTCCTGTCGGCGAACGGTATTAGGGGGATACAATTCCCGACCGAAGTTCAGGAACGCGGGGGTAAAGCGAGTAGAACTGTGTACCGCGGTATTCATTGCGAAACGAAACTCGGATAGGTACTGATCCCAACTG
Organism: Euura lappo; assembly: GCA_018257835.1. NCBI lineage: Eukaryota > Metazoa > Arthropoda > Insecta > Hymenoptera > Tenthredinidae > Euura > Euura lappo. The sequence continues at coordinate 88,016 of JAEUYN010001650.1, forward strand.
CGGTGATCGCCTTCGATATACGCGCAGATCATGGTTTTCAGGACGCGGTTCACTCGTTCCACGGGGTTGGCTTGGGCGTGATACGGGGGAATGGTGGTGTGGTACACGCCAAGCTCGGTACACGCGGCGTCCATAAGCTTGTTCGCGAATTCGGTACCGTTGTCGGTTAATAGGACCTCGGGTACTCCCCAGCGGTAGACCACTAACTCTTCTAGCGCTTTTAGGACGGTTTTCGCGTTGGCTTTTTTCAAAGCTCGGCACTCGACCCATTTCGTAAAGAGGTCCTGCAGTACGATCGCGTGGGTGTATCCTTGTCGTGTCGGGGGGTACGGGCCTATTATGTCCGCGGCCACGGCGATCCAGGGTCGGTCGACGACGCGGCGGCCCATTAGGCCCCGCGGACCGGACTGGTCTGCTTTGATCTCCTGACACGTCTGACATAACCGGACGAATTGCGCGACGTCGCGGTACATACCGGGCCAATAGTAAAGGAGGGCGATACGGGCATAGGTTTTCTCGATCCCCAGGTGTCCGGCGCTCGGGGGCACGTGTGCTTCCTCTAGCACCGCGGTTCGACCTTCGAGCGGCAGGACGAGTTTCCAGGCATCGAGATCGGGTAGCAAGGGGTCGGAAAGGGGGTCCGTACGGTGGTAGTAGAGTCTCCCGTCTTCTACCTTCCAGTCGGGGAATTGGGTGGGCATCTTCTTGACACTCTCTACTCTTTTTCTATACCAGGGGTCTTGGGGGTCACTCAGGGCGGTCACGGGTTCATTCACCGGTTCGTACACTCGAGATAGGGCATCCGGAACATGGTGTAAGGCACCTTTGCGATGTATGATATCGAAGTCATACTCCAATAACTCCAATGCCCACCTCGCGAGTCGGCCGGTGGGATTACGCAGGTGGTGTAGCCAGCGGAGGCTACTGTGGTCCGTGATGACTGTGAAGTGGTATCCTTCGAGGTAGGGGCGGAACTTGCGGATCGACCAGAGCACCGCGAGGCACTCCCGTTCGGTGACGGTGTACTTCCGCTCGGGTTCCGTGAGGGTTCGGCTAGCGTACGCGATAACGTGCTCTACGCCCTCTACGCTCTGCGTGAGGACAGCACCGAGACCCGAGTCGCTAGCATCGGTTTGGAGGGTGAAGGGGAGGGAGAAGTCAGGGCAGGTCAGGGTCGGGGCGGTAACGAGCGCGGTTTGGAGGGCTTCGAACGCTTCTTGCTGTTCGGGATCCCACTGCCAACGTCGGTTTTTCTTTAAGAGCCGCGTGAGGGGGTCCGCTTTCGTCGCGAAATCTTCGATGAATCGCCGATACCAAGACGCCATCCCGAGGAAGCGTCGGACCTGTTTTATCGTTCGCGGCACGGGGTAGTCGGTAATCGCGCGAATCTTCTCGGGGTCGGCCTGTAGGCCGTGCCGGTTCACGAGAAACCCTAGGTAGTGAACCTCGGAACAGCAAAACTCACACTTCTGGGCGTTTACCGTCAGCCCGGCGGTCGTGATTTTCTCTAGCACGCGCCCTACCCACCGCAGGTGGTCGTCGAAGTTCCGGTTAACGATAATCACGTCGTCGAGGTACACGAAGGCGTGGGGTTCCATCTCAGGACCGATGAGACGGTCCATGAGGCGCTGGAAGGTGGCCGGCGCACCCGACAACCCGTAAGGCATTCGTTTGAACTGGAAGAGTCCACGGCCCGGTACGGTAAACGCGGTTACCTCCCGGCTCGCGGCCTCCAAGGGCACTTGGAAGTACGCCTGGCTCAGATCGATCTTCGTGATGTAGCGGGCTTCCCGGAGTTTATCCAGGATGCTACTCATGTACGGCAGGGGGTAGGCGTCCTTTTTCGCAACTTTATTTACTTTCCGAAAGTCGAGACAGAACCGGTATTTTTCAGGGGACTTTTTAATCATTACTACTGGGTTCGACCATTGGCTGCGGGAGGGTTCGATCACTCCGGCTGCGAGCATGTCGTCTACCTCCTTATTCATGGCCTCTTGCACCTTGGGGGAGACCGGGTAGTACCGCTGCTTGATCGGCTCGTGCCCCTGCACGTCGATCGTATGTAGCGCGAGATCGGTAATACCGGGGTAAGGTGAGGGCGGGGGAAGTCGTTCTCGTAAGAGCGCGTGAAGTCTCTCGGTTTGGTCCCCCGAGAGCTCCAGAAGGCCGGCACAAGCCTCGGTCGCCTGGGCTGCGGTCGTTTCCTGCGGCCAGGCTACGTCGAAGTAGCCTCGCGGTCCGTCCGGCAGTTTCCATTGGGCACGGGCATGGTCTATTTGGAATTCGAACGCGCGAATACAGTCGATCCCAAGTATGCACGGGCACTCAAGGGCGGGGGCGAAACGTACGTCCACGTTCCGAACTCGGTCAGCGAATTGAACGGGGAGACGTGCCTCACCGGCGGTCGAATCTACGGCACCATTGGGATACTGGATTTGCGCGCGGGTGTGGGGGGAGGTATTCGCGAGCACGTCGGTAAACAAATGCATCGCGGGCCGTCCAACGTAGGTACGACTAGAACCAGGGTCAAAGAGGGCTCGCAGGTCTCTACCACCTACTTTCAGGGTCAGGAAATAACGGGGGTCGGAGTTTCTGGGGTTCGTGGTATAATTCAGGGTCGAGACGTCTCTCAGGGGGGCTGGTCCTCGCTCTCGCGGTGAACTAGTGGGGACCCGGTTCACTAGTTCCCGTAGGCGTTTCCCGGAGGGGGTCCAGAGCCACTGCCTCGGCTCGCAGGGTATCCTCCGGTGGGCTCACCGGTCGGCCCCGGAGGCGCCGGTGAGTCGTAAGGGCATTCTCGCACAAAATGCCTGGGGTCGCCGCATCTATAGCAGCCGGCTTGCCCCCCGTGGTACGCTCCGCTGGCAGGCGCGGTCGCAGGGGGGTAACGGGCGCTGGAAGGTGCTTGGGGTAGCGGGGGTGGTTGCGAATAGGGCTGAGGGTACTGAGTGGGGTAGGGCGGAGGGTAGGGGTACATTCCCGGGTACGGGGGGTAGTAGGGGGGGTAGTACGGGGGGTAGGTAGAGACCGGGGGGGCCAGGGGCCGGGAGGCACTTGGAGGGCGGGGGTGGGGTTGGTTCCCGATAGGGGGTGCGGAGGGGGGGGTGGACGGGTCAGGGGTGCGGTTCCTCGTCGGGCTCGTCGGGAAGGCGAGGCGAGGCACTCGGCGGACAGTAGCTCGGCTCCGGCGCGGAGGGTGGTGACTCGCAGGGGGTTCGTTCGCGGTGAGTAACGCCGCGTTCCCGGCGGCGGTGGTCTGGTCGGGGCCTCGGTAGGCCAGCTCGGGTAACACGGAGTCTTCGGGGCGCGGGGGAGGCTGGTATCGGCGGTCCAGCGCTCTCGCGTTTTCGAATTGTTCCCCCGCATATCCTAGCTCGTCCAGGGTATCGAAGTCAGCACGGGCGATCGCGAGACGGAAGCTAGGATGCAGGTTCTCGTAGGCAATCTCCAGTTGTTCCGCTGGGGGAAGGGGGGGGGTCAGTCTGGCCATCAGGAGTCGCAGGTTGTCCAGGTAGTCGCAGATACGCTCGTCGGGACCCTGGGTGCGACGGTGCACCTCGGCACGCAGTCGCGATTGGAAATTCAATCCACTGAATCGAGCGCGACAGGCTGCCTGGAGCTCGGGCCAGTGATTCCCTCCTTTGTGGAGGCGGAACCACTGTAGGGCTTTTCCGGTTAGGAGAAACGGCATTGCGGCGCAGAGGTCCTGGTCCGAGAGGCCACTGCCGACTCGACATTCCTCTACCCGGCTGAGGAATTCCTCAATGCTGCTGTCGCAATGACCGGCGAACTTCAGGTTCCATTTCCTAACCACGTTCTGCACGTCGCGGTTTCGCGCAGGTTCGGGGACAGATCCGAGGCGATTCGGGGCGGTAGCGGCTCCCTGGAAGGGGTAGCTCCCCGCGGGGGTTCCCGGGAAGTACGACGCGGGAAGCGATAAGGGGGTCGCGGGATGAGCGGGGTACGCGGAGGGCATCGGGGGATACGGAGCCGGGTATCCGGTCGGCGGGTACGGGTAGGGCGTAGACCAATACGGTGAGTATCCGGGGGTCATCATCGGGTACGGGGGTCCGGGGGTCGGGGGATACGCGGTGGGCAGCGGGGCCTGGGTGGTCACCGGTGGAGTGGGGGTCGGTTCGGAGGGACTCGCCGAGAGGGAGGTCACGGCCTCGGGTTCCGTAGGGAGCGGGGGATCCTCGGGGTGGGCAAAGCGAACTTGCCGAGGTTCGGCGCAGGCGCGCGACCGTGGGGTGAGGAGGTCACCCACGGGGGTATCCTCGGTCGGTATCGCGGGGGTGCCGGGGGGTGTTCCCGGATTCGGACTCGGAGCCGCGATCGCGGGCGGAGCGTCGTCGGCTGGCGGTCCGGCGTCCGGGGGTCCGGGGACCGCTGGCAACTCTTCGTCGTCGTCTGGGGACCAGGTAGTGCGGAGTTTTCTCCCCAGCTGGTGGTAGCGCAATAACCTCCAACGGTTAGCTGCGGGATCGAGGTCTACCCGAAGTTTGTGGGCTCGTAAAAGCTGTACCAAGCCCTCGTCTGAGAGGCCACAAAGCCACCCGATCACTCCGTTGGTATCTTCTGCGCTCAGGCGATCGGCCTGAGCGGCGGGTTCGTTCGCAAAGGACAACAGATCCCCAAGCCAGGACATCGCGCTACTCTAAGCCCGCTCCGGGGCGCTAACGCGAACGCGGGGCGTGTCGCAGTCACACCCTGACTCATACACCACCAGTCACACGCATGCAATTAGCGGGTGGGTCGTTAACGCACACACAATAGCAAAAATAAATCTAGATTTAGGGTTAGCTGTAAGAAACACAAGAAACCAAAAAAAAATAAAAACAAAATCAGACCAAGATCCAAAAACTAGCAGATAGATATAGGCTGGATCGTAAGAAGCAGGGTGCAGCAAGCTCAGTCCCACCAGGTGCTTCCAGATGGCTGTGAAACAAAAGATAAAGCAGGTCGGGGGAACTGAAACGGTAACCGTCACTGACAACCGTAGAAAAAAAAAGAAAGCTAAAGAGAACACAGGGGGGGGGGAAGAAAAAAAAATAGTAATAATAGAAATAGAATAAGAAATCGAAATGGAACGTAAACAAGGGGTAAAAGGAAATTTCAGGGGGGGGAGGAGAGGGGTCGCGGGTTCACCAACGCTTTGCAAGGGTTCCAAAAAAAGAAGATAGGCTCACTATCGGGCCCCACGTTGGGCGCCAATTTTGTGACGTACTCCCCAGGGTGTTTTGGAGTCACCCTGGTCGGCACGGACAGCAAAAGAACGCCTTACGTGACTAGAAGGGAAAGAAACTCGAAAATAACAAATATGTTGGGCGCCAGGCTGCTAACGTCCAGCCACTCGGCACGTAAGTGCAGGGTCAGGGATGGGGAACAGGGGCGGGAAGGGGACTAGGCTCAGTAGGGGGGCGGTAGAGGGGAACGGGGGGTCGGGAAAGCAAGTCCAGAGACGTTGGTGAACAATAAATGACGAGTTTATTCGAGGCGACGTACAAAATACATTATCCGGTCTCAGGCTCAGAAACGGTCCACCGGGAGAGAATAGGAATGAATCAGGGCCAAAACGTAGACAGCGCTATCAGCTCAGCGAGGCAAGGTTACGATCTCAGAGATCTGCGTTGGTATGACTAGAAGAGTCAGAAATCCAAGTCGGAGGGGAAAGCGCGGGGAGGGGTAGGGGATGAGGTAAGAAACGCAACAACTCAGCGATATAGACACGCGGGGGACGGGTGGGGGAGCGTCCGTCTCGCGCACAGTACGTAACTCGCCCGTCGCAACAGGGACGGCGGTTACTGGCGAGGGATCGGCTCGACTCACGTCCTTCGGCGCGCGGGATAAGCACGGGGGGGGGTGAACGAGGGCTATCAAAGAATCCAAATGAGAGAAAATGCACAGCAGCCAAAGGGGGGGGGTAGGGCACACAGGCAGGTTAAAGAAAAGACTGAATACGGGGGGAAGGTACTTCCCAGGGGTCGGCGACGGGCTCTCGTCCGGTCCGGCGGCCTCAGCAGTCGTCCTCGTAACCTAGACAAAATTATATCGGGGCGAGGCGGGGGAGATACTGGAGAAAACGGTCCTACCTTGATCCTGGGGTCCTCGGGAAGAGATTGTGGCACAGGGACGCGGTCACTGGGCACGCACGTGGGTAACCCGGGTACCGGTCGGTCGGGCGATGCAGGCCGGCGGAACGGAACTAGGTTTAACAGCAGCTCACGGTCCACTGGAGTGTTCACCGGGTTCTGTTTTATCCTAGGCAGGTTACCGGGGGTTTTGGGGTCACTTTGACTCTACACGAATCCACAATTTGATTCGTTTTTATGGCTCGAAATTGGATATTTCACGGCTCGATGCAACAGGTGCTTGACACGCTCAACGAAAATCCAAGATGGAAGCTCTTCTCACTCTTCATAGGCAAGATGGCTCGGCTCTTCTTCTTCTACGCGCTTCTAGGCAAGCGGAGCGGGGGACAGGGGAGGGGTTTCGTCGCTCCAGTGAACTCCGTGGCGCTAGCGGTACCTTAAATCTAGTCGCGGTAGCCAGGGTCGCGCGGGGTGTTTGAATCCCTTCCGTGGCGTATAGGAGGCCCGTAACGCGTAGCACGCTACCACGTTACAAACTATTATTCCGAATTATTTCCGTTTGAATTCCCGCTCAGCTGTCATAGCGCTGAACAAGGAACGGCGGTTCGTGAAACGCAGGACCGCGAGACGAAGGTTGGCAAGCGCTGCTCGGCCCGACTCGCAACGCGAAACGATCCAACATGGCCGCGGCCGGTGCTTTATACCGAGAAAAATTACAGTCTTTTTTTGGAAACAATTTTTCGTCTTCATCGTTGAGTGAAATGAACAAGTTTTGCGATATATGTGAGTGGAATTATATTCCTGAGGGCGCTCAATGGTTCGTTTCCACCCTTGTGATGCGTAGTCGGTGATATCAGTGAAAACAAGTGACGGTCCCCACGCTTCGCGAAACAAAAAAGCCTTATTTTACTCGATTTTGGTGAGATACACGTTCATGCAGCTACAAATTTGATTACAAATCGTCTAAGGAACCCATTAAACACCCCCCCGTCCATATCCGGCTTCATTATTTTTTAAATATGGAAATTCGAGTCCAGCATGCCCTTAAGAAAGAGTCTACAATTCCTTTCTAAGGATAGACCCTAAGAAAATTTGAAAAATTTGTCAGTTTTTATGGTATATAAAGTTAGAGTGGGAAAGCTCTGATATCCAAAAGCACGCATCATTATCTAGACTATGGTAGTGTGGGGCCCGGTATAAGTTTCCAGTCCCTACGACGAAGTTGAGACGCGAAGGAACCTTCCGCTAAACCCTTCCGAAGCTCTCTGGAGAGGTTCAGCGAAAGGTTCTTGCATCTCAATTTTCATCGCATGGGCTTATACTTTTTACTACTGGACCAGGGCCTACCCTCGATTACTCCTACGAAGATTTCCTTCACATATGATCAAATCGCACCATGAATCAGTCATAAGTATATCGTGATGTCTCTAAGACCTAGTAAAAATTCTTCAAACTAATTTTGATACTTTTCAAGTCATTGTAACATATTCGAGAAAATTACGAAATTTAAGGGAAGACTCCGGTGAAATTTTGGGGAAAAATAGGTTTTTAAATTCTGACAATGTCAAAAAGAAGTGTATACAAAAATTCTGACAGCAGCATTTTCATAATGATAGTATAGACTGTGAGAAGTAATTTCAGCCTCCTGCGATAAAAGTGTAAAGGAATTTTTTGCAGCGGTGAGCAAAATCTTCTTCGCAAGGTCCTTGCGCTTAAACTTTCATCGCAGGAGGCTGAAATTCTTTTACACAGTCCATATTACCATTATTGAAAAACTGCTGGAAGGATTTTTTTTTTTTTTTGACCTCTAATTGCGAACCTGAGTTGGTCAATATGTCATCTGGTGGCAAAACCTGAACTACTGCGGGCCGCCACACGAGCTATATCTGAGGCATTCCACGCCAACTCGACCAATGATTTTCCCTCACCATTTTTGATTTGTTTCATAATTTTTTCTATGGTTGCCCTCACTTTCAAAAACACTTTGAAATTTTTTCAGATTTTTATAAATAACCGTTGATTTTTTACGTATTTTCAAAACGCCAAACAGATAGACACTTTTGAAAATTCTGAAAAAATTCTCAAAAATACTTTGTTCCAACACCATCATTTTGGCACAAATTAAAAAGTGGAACCAATTTTTCTTATATTTTTTTTTGCATATTTAAAGAAAACCTATTTGATAATTATGGTCCTATCGGCTCCGAAAAGTTTTAGAGTACGAATTACTCGTATTTTTAGAAAAAACGGGTTATAAAAATAAACGAGGCGAAGGTTTCTGTTATAAGACATTTTATTTGATAGTATAATAACTGACTGCCCTTTTCCGTCATTTTTTCAGAATCTTGTAGGATTCGTGTTTTTGAGAACCTGAGTAGCGTTTTACGTGTACAGTTCCATTGGGCTTCGGGATTATACAGTGCAATTTTTGAGTCGCCGGTATGCGTTTAATATTTTTGAAACGGTTCTCCAGAACGTTCTTTGCTAGTTCGTAATCTACACGCGGTAAAAATTTTACGGCAATATTCGGCAAATTGCAAGGCTGCGAGGCCCACTCATACGCCTCTAGAGCAGTTGTTATTTGGCGATGAGCTGGAAGTTGTAAGCTAACGCGAGCGAGCAATCTTTTAAATGTGCCACCGGCGCCGTCACAAGGTCCTTTACCGTGCGCGGTTGGGTGAAAATGCCATTCCGCGTCAATTCCATAATCTTCTTTATGGTAGTACAAGTTTGCAAAATTCTTATAGTTTTTGAATTGTTGCGGTGCACCATCTGAAAAGTAGTATACTTTCGACGCATTTGCGTTAATTGACTTCATGAAATCGATAAGGATTTTTTGAAAAACGCTGACAGCAATCGAATCATGGCACAAACAATCCGATAAGATAACCAAGCTCTTGTGAGCGATGACACCGTCGTTTTTGAAGTAGACAACTACAGGGTACACTGTGACTTGGTTGTTATTCCAGTGAAAGCCTGGTACGGCATTCTGGACCACGAATGAATAATTTTCGGCAAAGTCACAAACGACAAGAAATTCGTTGTCTCGTAACGATTCCTTTAGGGTTTTCATATAATTTGCTTGTTCCTTAGCAATGAATGAATGTGGCAGAAGACTTTCAATTTTTTTACAGAACAAGTCGACGAATTCGGTCGGTCCTTTGATTGCTGTCTCAAGTGTTGTCCGAGGGTTTGGTTCCCAATGTTTGTATTCCACGTTATCGACTTCATTTTCCTCGAGTACCCTGTTTAAATGGTTGTGCAGGACCGCTGTTCCAGGGCAAAGGGTGCAACGCCCAAGGTAGCACTCAGGTGAACGATTGGGACAGATGATTAAATTCAGACAGTCGTTGTAGTGAGATAAAGGATGCTCTGACTCACGTGTTAGTAACTTAAGATCGCAGCCTGAAAAGAAATGACATTAATGATTTCTACCTTCATTAAACAATCTCTGAATCATGGGTCCTATATTTCTTAGAACTTCCAACATTAACGTACAAACATCCTCAATCTTCATGGAAACTTCTTTGAAATCACTAGGGCAAAATCGTGGTTTAATGATAAAAATATTTACCAATCATCATGAGTTTCACGTTCTGATGAATTGGGCAGACACAAACAGTGTGTGTGCCGCTAGCACCAGCCAGGACACAATGTCTTGGTCGTAGTGATGCGAACATTGAAAAACCTATCGCGGCGTCGGGATGCTCTATTCGGAAAAACTCGAACAATTCTCGTACATTCATGAGGACCAGCCTTTTCTGAACATGTACACGTCGATTTTCGGCATTTCGAACAGAAACGTAGTCCTTCATGCCCGGCATACTAGAGCTCACACGATCGTCATTATAAAATCGAATGACCTTTGATATAGTTTCTGTTGAAATACTCCGTCCTGCAGAACAATCAACCGGCTTAGGGATAGGAAAAAGAATGTACCTATTCAGCTGGAACGACGTATGAAAAAAAAATTTAATGATCGATATTATAAATTAGATATTTTTGCTGTACCTTTTTTCGGATCCGGCGTGGATAATATCCCTTTAGTGGCAACAAGTTTTCTAGCAGTTTTCGCCAAATATTTGGTTGTTTCCATTATTTGAGATACTTTTTCCGTACTCCAGTTCTGTGGCAACAACGTGAGTATTTGTATTTTCCCAGCTGTTTTGGTTCTGGATCATGAAACTTTTCTTTTAATCTGGCGATGATCTCATTTAAATCTGTTGTATCACTTGCTGGTATGTCTCCAACTGCCAACGTTCTTTTCAAGTTTTGGCAGACTTTTTCTATTTTTCTACCGACCCATGGTTCAGATTTCATTTTTTTTTTTGGTATTGGGGATTCGTCTAATAATTGTAAAGCATTATTTAAGATGGGCAATCTTGTTTCAATACTCAATTGGGACAAGTGGCTTGTTTGTTTAGATAGAAGTTCACCGACGTTTGCCTCCATATCTATTTATAAATAAAAAATAAAGTTCAATAAATAATAAAAGAAAATAAATAAAATGAAATATCAGTTCCTACGAATAAAAGAAATAATGAGGTGTTTTGGATCACAAACAATATTCTGAATACCAATTTCGTCAATAGCATCAACTTCAGCATTTTCGAAGTTGTCCATTTCTCTGGAACATCCCTCACCAACGTTTGTTCGGACGCTAGCTGCAGCAATATTGCCTCTATCGATGTTCTTTGGACTATCCACATCACCCTTCAGATTTTTCTCAATCTGTACTGGTTCCATATTTGCCAATTGAACTCTACAGACTGTGCACACCACCTCATTTCGGCTCAAACTCCATTTTTCACGTATATTATACGATGGTTTCCGCAATCCTCTAAGCCTCTTATGGTTTTCATGCTTGAACGGATTACAGCAACGATCAGCCCACTTTGGCGGCGCCATAATTGTTGGTCAAATATCCACGCACTTATTAAACACAATTTATAAGTCTCCACCATCAGCAACCAACATCGAGAATCGCATAAAGGTTTGAAGTTGGCTTGTGTTGGCGGTGTCATCATGCTGCGCGCTCTGTACCTTACTTCAAACATAAACAACGTCAAGTGCGCTGGAGTTCATGCGTATCCAACTTTCGAGCAGAAGTAGCGACCGATTTCTAACGCGCGCTGCCGTGTACACCCACTCGTATACATATCCACATACACAAATGAACTTGTTTCGTATTTTTTTAGAGTACATGAATACGTTTTCAATTAATATAGTCAATCAGAAAATCTTGCGTAATATATATTTTTTTCAATATGCAAAAAAAAATATAAGAAAAATTGGTTCCACTTTTGAATATGTCCCAAAATGATGGTGTTGGAACAAAGTATTTTTGAGAATTTTTTCAGAATTTTCAAAAGTGTCTATCTGTTTGGCGTTTTGAAAATACGTAAAAAATCAACGGTTATTTATAAAAATCTGAAAAAATTTCAAAGTGTTTTTGAAAGTGAGGGCAACCATAGAAAAAATTATGAAACAAATCAAAAATGGTGAGGGAAAATCATTGGTCGAGTTGGCGTGGAATGCCTCATCTATATATATATATATATATATATATACTAGGGGGGCTTCGCCCCCCTGCGCGCTTCGCGCGCCAACCCCCCGATTCGGGTTGTATTCAGTAATATTTTGTACATGGTGAAAAAAGTCAAAAAGAAGAAATTAAAAATTCTGTATGGAATGGAAAAGTGTGATCTCGTACTGGGAGATTGGGATCCTATGATTCATATACTAAGTGTGAGTGGTTTTTTACAGTCCTGTCCTGTCCGTGTAATGTACGATGTTTTTTATTATGGAACAATCTTTGCATGTACTGTTGTATGTAGTTTATGTCCTGACATGACCTTTTATGACCTGTCATGACCTGACGTGTCCCGAAGCTTCGCCTTCCTGCGCGCTTCGCGCGCCACCCCCCGATTCGGGTTGTACATTCAGTAATATTTTGTACATGGTGAAAAGAGTCAATAAGAAGAAATTGAAAATTCTGTATGGAATAAAAAAGTGTGATCTTGGTTATAATGGTTTTGCGCGAAAGGTTTCTGCACGGATTATTAGAAGATTGGGATCCTATGATTCATATACTAAGTGTGAGTGGTTTTTTACAGTTTTTAACAGTTTTCTGTATCATGACTTGACATGTTCTGACATGACCTGTTATGACCTGACATGACCCGTCATGACCTGTTACGCCTGACATGAGGTTTCTGCACGGATTACTGAAAGATTAGGATCCCATGATTCATATACTAATTGTAAGTGGTTTTTTTTACCGTTTTTAACAGTCCTGTCCTGACATGACTTGTTGTGACCTGACATGTCCTGTTATGACCTGACATGTCCTGACATGACTTGTCATGACCTGACACGTCCTGACATGACCTGTTATGACGATTTCGGTTCGGTTCTTTCCGAGAGACTTCGGGTCCTTCCGAACGACTTCGGGTCTTTCCGGAGTACTTCGGGTCTTTTCAGAAGACCTTGGGTATTTTCGAAAGACTTCGTATCTTTCCGGAAGACTTCGGGTATTTCCGGAAGACTTCGGGTCTTTCCGGAAGACTTCGGGTTTTTCCGGAAGACTTCGGGTGTTTGTGGGGGATTCTGGGTAATCTTTGGGGGATTAGGTTAGGTTAGGTTAGGTTAGGTTAGGTTAGGTTAGGTTAGGTCGTCATCGACCTTTGAAATCTTGACACGGTGGCGGCGGCGGCGATATCTTTATATAATATAGAACGGATTCTGGGTAACCTACAGGGGTTCGCCTCGGGAGGGGGTAGGGGGGTCGGCCTTCGAAATCTTGACACGGCGGCGGCGGCGGCGGCGGCGGCGGCGGCGATATCTTTATATAATATAGAACGATATATACAGGGTGATCCGTTAGGTTCATATTTTGAGTACGCTGGCGGATTCCTTGGATCATTTTAAGACGAAACTTGTTCTTGCTAATTTTTTTTTAAAGCAACGGTTAACGAGTGAGAGTCAATTAAAGTAGGCCAATCCTGGCACAGATAAGCCACCGTCACAGGGGCGCCGCGTTTCAGTGGGGCTCGCGGGCAGCGCCCCAGCGTGCGCGAGCGTTCGCGCAGAGTCAATGAAACAAAACGACGATCGGAGTCAAACAATTGGATACAGTTCGCCGATGTGAATGAAACACATGATAAAAGCCGGAGTTTTTTCTTCCTTCATGACACTAAAGCTAACCGCCGCACAGTGGTCCGAAATCCCGAAAAAGCGGACATAATTCGGAATTCGGGTGAAAGTCTGTACTCAGGGGGTTTTTGGGGTCGCTGAATACGAATCCGAAGTCAGAATTTTCAAAAACAAAATGGCGTATCGAGAAGGGTGAAAAATTCCTTAAAAGCCCTGTTCGATTCGGGTGAAAGTCTGTACTCGGGGGGGGGTTTGGGGTCGCTGAATACGAATATGCAACTGAAATTTCGAAAAACAAAATGGCGGACTCAATATGGACATCTACTTTTTGAAGAGTCAATTTGATTTGCGGGGAATACATTTTTTAGGAGTCTTCAAGGCTGCTGATCATAAATATGGAGTCGATTTTTGGAAATCATGATTGAGAATGAATTGAATAGGACTACTACTACAACATGTCGCTCGAATCGTTCCGGCTTCTCGGAAGAAGCCCGGGCCTCGCTGTGCTTTCCGTAAAAGTCGTCAAACCTTCAATTTCAGTTGTGAAAAATACAGAAACGTTGAGCCAAGTGTAGGATTTTTCTGAAAATCTCTTTTCTATCCTGTTCGCTTGTTGCCACTTTTTCCTGAATTCGGATACCAATGTTTTCCGGGCATCTTTCTGATTTGGCGGCAAAATTGTATGGATGCTCCTGTTTTTCTTAAATATGGGCTTGAATAATTTTCGAGGGTTAAATAAAAAATACTGAATCGTCGTTGGAAATGGCGAATTGAACCGACATACCGAGTTTTAATGTAGCATTGTTATTATTTCTCGAAAAAGGTAGATTTTTAACCCGCGGGTTCGAAGCACAAGAGTAAGGTGGTCGAAATAAATTATTCAAAAAATAAAAAATACTGAATCGTCGTCGGAAATGGCGAATTGAACCGAAATATCAAGTTTTAATGTAGCATTGTTATTAGTCCACAATTAAGGTTTTCAGTCCTCAAGAGTAAAGTGGTAGAGATAAATCATTTAAAAAATCAAAAATACTGAATCGTCGTTGGAAATGGCGAATTGAACCGAAATATCAAGTTTTAATGTAGCATTGTTATTATTCCACAATTAAAGTTTTCAGTCCTCAAGAGTAAAGTGGTAGAGATAAATTATTTAAAAAATCAAAAATACTGAATCGTCGTTGGAAATGGCGAATTGAACCAAAATACCGAGTTTTAATGGAGCATTGTTATTATTTCTCGAAAAAGGTAGATTTTTAACCCGCGGGTTCGAAGCACAAGAGTAAGGTGGTCGAAATAAATTATAAAAAAAAATAAAAAATACTGAATCGTCGTTGGAAATGGCGAATTGAACCGAAATATCAAGTTTTAATGTAGCATTGTTATTATTTCACGAAGAAGGTAGATTTTCAACCCGTGGGTTCGAAGCACAAGAGTAAGGTGGTCGAAATAAATTATTTAAAAAATAAAAAATACTGAATCGTCGTTGGAAATGGCAAATTGAACCGAAATACCGAGTTTTGATGTAGCATTCTTATTATTTCACAAGCAAGGTAGATTTTCAACCCGCGGGTTCGAGACTCAAGAGTAAAGTAGTCGAAATAAATTATAAAAAAAAATAAAAAATACTGAATCGTCGTTAGAAATGGCGAATTGAACCGAAATACCGAGTTTTAATGTTGTTGTTGTTGTTTGTTAATCCGGGGTGACCAGGCGCTCAGTCCATACGGACCATTGTGCCCGGGCCCTAATGGGCACCCTAAGTAGTAGGGAAGGACGTGAGGTCGGCCAGTTTGGCGAGCCGAAGCAGCCTGCCCACGCCCATCTCCTCTATTTTCTCCTCGCCGGTGAAGTCGGTTCCCAGGGCCAGCCTCCGCGGGCCCACGAGACCGTCGCACCGCGCGATCAGGTGAAGGGGAGTCTCTTGCTCCTTCCCGCATCTCGTGCAAAGGGACCCTGCACTGAGCCCCAGGTGTACGAGGTGCTTGCCTGTGTACCAGTGACCGGTGATGAGTCCTATAATAGTCCTCAAATCCGTCCTGTTCATCTTCGTGAGCGTGGACCCCAACTGGTGGGATGGCCCTCAGAAGAGGGCCCTCGTGTGAGCCATGCCTGGTGTGTTGGTCCAGAGGTCGACGAAGCGACCCTCCGCCCGTTCCTTGGATAGGCATTTTATGTGCCCTGTAGTTATGCCTGTTAGGCAACCCTCGTCGCATTCTCTACGGGAGGCTCCCTCCCTGGCCAAGTTGTGCGCTAGCTCGTTGCCCCGGATGCCGCTGTGTCCCGGCACCCAGAGCAGCTTGACGTGGTTCACACGCGCTAGCCTTGTCAGAAGTTCGACGCAGCCCCACACCAGCCCGGATTTTATGACGCAGGCATCCAAGGAGCTGAGTGCGGCGCGGCTGTCGCTGCAGATGTAGATGTGCTTGCCACTGTGGCCCTTCGCCAGAATGGATCTGACGCAGGCCTCTATTGCAAACACCTCAGCTTGTAGGACTGTGGCCGTGGTCCCCAGGGCTAGCGAGGTGCTCTCCCTGGGACCCTCACACCAGATGCCGGCCCCAGTCCCAGTGTTCGTTTTGGAGCCGTCTGTGTACCAGACGAGTCCTTGTGGCGAGAGAATCCTGTCCCGGTCTGCTTCCCAGGACTCTCTGTCAGGGTATGCCACCTTGAAGTTGCGGCCGAATAGGTATCTGTTGGGACACCGGTCCCCCCCTTGAGCCAGGGTAGCCAGGGGCACCCCCACCTCCCGGAGTACCACCGTGTGTCCCACGCCCGTTCTTCTCCAGAGTCCCAGGTACCATAGGCGTAGTGCCGCCCTCCAGGCCTCCTCTAATATCGTGATATGTGGTGGCGGCAGGTTAAGCAGGGCTCCCATGGCAAGTCCGGGGAGTTTTAATGTAGCGTCTTTATTATTCCACAATTAAGGTAGATTTTCAGTCCTCAAGAGTAAAGTGGTCGAAATAAATTATTTAAAAAAATAAAAAATACGAAATCGTCGTTGTAATCGGCGAATTGAAGCGAAATATCAAGTTTCAATGTAGCATTGTTATTATTTCACAATTAAGGTTGATTTTCAGTCAAAGCCGCGTATTCGAAGTGCAAGAATAAAGTGGTCGAAATTAATTAATAAAAAAATACAAACTATTCAATTATTTCCGAAAATGGTTAATTCAACAAAAATACGACGTTTCAATAGTCTATTTTCAGTATTTTACGGTTCATCACCGAAAATCGCCGCCGGCGGGAACTGTGAGCGGCAAAATTCACAAAAACAAAATGGCTGATCGAAAACCCTCGAAAATTATTCAAGCCCAGATTTAAGAAAAACAGGAGCATCCATACAATTTTGCCGCCAAATCAGAAAGATGCCCGGAAAACATTGGTATCCGAATTCAGGAAAAAGTGGCAACAAGCGAACAGGATAGAAAAGAGATTTTCAGAAAAATCCTACACTTGGCTCAACGTTTCTGTATTTTTCACAACTGAAATTGAAGGTTTGACGACTTTTACGGAAAGCACAGCGAGGCCCGGGCTTCTTCGGAGAAGCCGGAACGATTCGAGCGACATGTTGTAGTAGTAGTCCTATTCAATTCATTCTCAATCATGATTTCCAAAAATCGACTCCATATTTATGATCAGCAGCCTTGAAGACTCCTAAAAAATGTATTCCCCGCAAATCAAATTGACTCTCCAAAAAGTAGCTGTCCATATTGAGTCCGCCATTTTGTTTTTCGAAATTTCAGTTGCATATTCGTATTCAGCGACCGCAAACCCCCCCCGAGTACAGACTTTCACCCGAATCGAACAGGGCTTTTAAGGAATTTTTTACCGTTCTCGATACGCCATTTTGTTTTTGGAAACTCTGACTTCGGATTCGTATTCAGCGACCCCAAAAACCCCCCGAGTACAGACTTTCACCCGAATTGAACAGAGTTTTGAAGAAATTTTTCACCCTTCTCGATACGCCATTTTGTTTTTGAAAATTCTGACTTCGGATTCGTATTCAGCGACCCCAAAAACCCCCGAGTACAGACTTTCACCCGAATTCCGAATTATGTCCGCTTTTTCGGGATTTCGGACCACTGTGCGGCGGTTAGCTTTAGTGTCATGAAGGAAGAAAAAACTCCGGCTTTTATCATGTGTTTCATTCACATCGGCGAACTGTATCCAATTGTTTGACTCCGATCGTCGTTTTGTTTCATTGACTCTGCGCGAACGCTCGCGCACGCTGGGGCGCTGCCCGCGAGCCCCACTGAAACGCGGCGCCCCTGTGACGGTGGCTTATCTGTGCCAGGATTGGCCTACTTTAATTGACTCTCACTCGTTAACCGTTGCTTTAAAAAAAAATTAGCAAGAACAAGTTTCGTCTTAAAATGATCCAAGGAATCCGCCAGCGTACTCAAAATATGAACCTAACGGATCACCCTGTATAAAAGTTGACTTACGCGGAGTAGTTTCAGTTTCGCTACCAGGTGTAACCATGCCCCCGCTAAGATTCCCAATAGCGATTTTCAAAATTTCACCGAAGTCTCCACTTAACGAATTAAATTTTGATTACGTATACTTGTACGCTTATTCAGTTGAAAAATGTTGTATTTGAACATAGGAAGAAAGAAAAATACGGAGTTTCAGTCATTTCAATAAAGGTACATTATAGTATGCGGGTGTATTATCCGTGTTATGTAGTCGATAGTTCATTGTGCTGAATTTGACTTTGAAGCTATTCAATGAAGCTGAAGTCAGCAACCATAAGTTAGCAGCCAAACATTTCAAGCTTCTCCTGAACAGGAGGATATAGTAAGATTCATGTATTTATTTTTAAGTATTCACTTTGCACAATATTTCACAAAATTTTTATATTTGAGCCTCATTGTCTGATTCCAATTGAAATCAGCAGTTTTGACTGCTAATTATAGTTGCTAGCTTCAGTTTCATAGCTATTTACCATTACCGCTCGTACAAGTATAACTTGTTTCAACACATTATCCTATATCTTTTTATACTGATAATAATTATACTGTCCTAAAACATTACGGACTTACAGAATGAAAAAACGTGTAATCGATGGTTGGAATTCTGCCTGTAATTATTACCGATACCTACTCATTTCAAAAGCTGCATGATCTTTGATAATAATAAATCCGATGATGATTTCTGTACACAAATTTACACATAACAATCGTATTTGATCATGTCTGATCATATCTGACTATATCTGATTCTATGTATGACCATACATGGCTAGGTAGGGCAATTTTCGGATGTAATCATGTCTGATCTGTTATAATAATTATATTATGTGACCGAATATAAACATTTTTCCCGGGTATTCATGACAAAAGTGATGAGGATTTAAATTGCAATAATTTTTGCCAAAGTAATGGATACACTGACCGCAGTAATGGAAGCCATCGCTGCAGTAATATTCGTATAGGTAAATGATTCAGATACATAGTATGTCCAACATGAGAATGTAAAACTATTATTATAAAATTTTCATTTAGAGATGACTCTCACATCCACGAAAATATGAGTAACTCGGCCAATCTCATTACCAGCCATTGGATATTATGATTAATACTTGCATTTGGTATCACTACTCACGTGTCGATCAATCTACGTATCGAATTCAAATTCAAGTATTTATCTCAATATTCAATGACTGAAATTCCGGGGGTCAGTTTTTTGTGGATGTAGCATCTCATGTACATTTTATGGTGAAGGACCTGCAGAGGTCTTGAGGATATAGAGGACCTGTTGAGGTCCTGAGGATATAGAGGACCTGTAGAGGTCCTGAGACTATAGAGGGCCTGTAGAGGTTTTAAATATGTCCTACTTTGAACCTAAACGTGGAAGAAACGGAAATATCGGACACGTTTAGGGCTAGAATAGGTCCTCTTTTCAATACAAAGTTAGTCCTCCATAGGTCCTACTACGTCCTACCAAACGTAAGACCTGCAGGCCCACACGAGGGTCTAAATTTCGACTCGGGTTCTCTCGTTTC
Source organism: Euura lappo (assembly GCA_018257835.1). Lineage (NCBI taxonomy): Eukaryota > Metazoa > Arthropoda > Insecta > Hymenoptera > Tenthredinidae > Euura > Euura lappo. The sequence goes on from JAEUYN010001650.1 coordinate 107,267, forward strand.
ATTCGGTCCGCGTAAGGTAACTCGTTTATGGTTAAATATACTGGCCACATACTAACTTTTGATGATTTGAAAACTGGCACACCATCAGTATACCATGTCAGAGATATGTTATTTGGATTTGACAAGAACCCTCTTTTTTCGTATCGCGAATATAGGCTTCCATCGTAGATATCACAAATTGTACCAGGCGTCACACCTTGGCGGTGAAACCGATGTTGTAGTAACTCGTAAAATCCTTCTCGATTAAACATTTCCTTCAACTGCTCCAAAAAAGGCATTTCAATAAAATAAGATACCCCTTTCTTCGCATTACATGTTACGCACCTTGTATTCTCCGATTCGAGAGAGGACAGACAGATCGAACAATAAAAGTGTTTGTTGAATTGTTTCTGAGATACAGAAAAATATTTACGAAACTTGTAAAGGCTATTTGATTTTAAGCCTCGCACTAAGCAGTGCAAGTTGATAACGGTGATTATATCTGACAGACAAGTCCCGGTGATATTATGTTTGAGGAGAAGCGATAAGATCAGCAACATACTTTCGGCAACCGTTATTCTTGCACCGGCATACAATGGCTGATTATTTTCATTTCTGGGTGGTGGTTGAGGCTGTTCTCCAACATCATTACCGTCAACCTCTTCTTCATCAGTCTCATCTCTGATTTCGTCTCCTTGTTCCTCATCGTCTGGATCACTGGTTTCATAATCTGGCTCATCATTGTCTTCTCGGATAGGCTCCACTTCATCTGGCTCATCGTTGTCTTCTCCGATACACTCCATTTCATCTTCTGATTCCACAACATCTGAATCATTGTTCTCGTTGCCTTGTTTGTCACTGATTACTTCAATTTCATTGTCTCGGTCCTCATTGTATGAATCATTCGCCAGATTGTTTTCAGCATCCACGATGGAACCAGCGACCTGATCCATCATCTCATCTTCAACGATATCATTGCTGCAGGCCTTCTCTTGACCTGGTATTTCATCGACCCTAGATAAAATTAATTAGACGTGTAATGAACATCATAAGTACAATAATTTACGTATACGTAATAATTTACTTCTTTATTGATCTTCAAAGCATCTGAATTTGATTACCTCATTTGTGAACTGGAAGAAACTCTCGGGACATGGTCAGCTTGTGGCAAAGTTTCCTTGGAGATTTCATCCTCAGACTCGAAATCAGAACCAGTAGCGCTAACATCCTTCAAATTCACAACAGCACTTGTTGGAAGGGTATCATCCATAGGTAATAGGGCATCATCTCTCTCATTACTGAAACAATATACATTGCCTAAGTACACGTATGCAGGCAAAAAACTTCGAAATACGTTCGAAAACGTTGAAATCGAAGATTGGTTAATTAATAGCAGAATGTCGTAAGTCGTGGCGTGTATGACCATTTGAACTTATCAGAAAGATAAACCAGTCTACATACATAATTCCAGATAATCAGTTTAAGCGATTCCGTACTCAACGATTTAACCTTACCTTGCTTCAAATAAACGAGGAACCTTATGAGTTTGATTTTGAGACGGACCAGCCTCGGATTCATCCTCAGTGATTTTTCTCTTCTTTTCGAGATCTTGAAGATAATAGTATTTTCCTGTTCGAGAAAGATCACTGTAGGGTTTTTTTACTCATGTCGTAATTATACTTGCAAACACAACGGAAACTATTCTTTTTGCACTACAGCGTTACTGCACAATTCACAAAACACTTATTAGTTTTTATGTCGCACAATACTCTCTAAATTTGAATCAGTGAAAATTTCACTAATTGAATCAGTGACTTGGTATTTCACTGCAGAAACAGTGACTTGAACCCTTTTTCACTGGAGTATCAGTGAAGTCGATTTCAGCAGTGATTTTACCACTGCTAAACCAGTGCATAACTTCACTGTTTCGCCAGTGACTTTTGTGACGAACGCTAGGGGCGCCGCGTACGCCGAGTCTCTGACCGCCATGGAGCTGCCTACTAACCGCCAAATCGTTCGCGCTCATATGTTGCATGCTGATTTTGGCGTCGGTTCAACCACGTGAACTGTTCAGTGAAAATCATAACGTAAGTACACATGTGGATTTATAAAATTCTTCACAATTTGGCTTGTTAGTTGGAAATAATCAATGAATTGTGTGAATATTGCTGTTCACTGTCTTACATTGAATTCCTTATACTTTTGGTAGGTTAGGTTTTCTCACTGCGTCCAGTCTCGGCTCGCTCCGACGAGATGGGAAACGGAGAAGTTTCATCTGCGTTAGGAGTCTGTTTTTTCTTTACTTGCAATAAAGACTCGCGAAACAAAAATGTGTCGAATATACCATATTGTCTTTCCGTTTCGAGAATATCTTCAACCAGATCAGATATATATATAATAATAACCAATAATTTTCGCTGATTCAATCAGTGAAAATTTCACTATCTGAATCAGTGATTCAAATTCACTGGATAAATTAGTGACTTTTCACTGATTTCCAGTGGTATACTTATAACTGGAGGCATCAGTGACTATTCGCTGATGATCAGTGACTATTCACTGATTCAAATTTAGAGAGTACTTCACCTGTTGTAACCGAAAACTATTCTTGTCAAAACAAACGCAAACTTGCACTTGAAACGTTTTTCTCTTCAAGGTCTCTTCCTATATACAAATGTAAACGAAGGCAACGGACTTACTGTTCAAAAATAAGCCCGAGCGATTGGTCGTATACTTCTGTTTCATAGCTTTCATTTGCTATACCCATGGAGGCTACGTCTGATTGGCCGGTGTGTTCCACCGAGTTGCGCAGTAATAGCGCGCCAAAAGCACGCCATAACCACAAAATATACGTCAGGTCAGCGTGGCGTGTTGTCCAATCATTCTCGGTCGGGTCAACATCCGCCTTACGTGCTTCAGGATCTTTTCAGCCTAAAATAGTTATTCTAATTGTATTTAACACTATTAACACTTATACTTCAGTCATGACGACAAAAGTAAAAGGGCGGAACGCCCTAATCGTATACGAGAAACCGCAAAAACAACGCGACAAGAAGAGTGCGGCCGGTTCGGAAGATGGTCAAACATTATACGACGTGTTAGAATTATCGTTAATTCCGAAAAACCATCGCGTCGAGGGTGATACGGCGAGAGTAACTTGGGTGGACAGTACCACAAAACAAAAGTCTTGTCACTATGTGCTCATAACCACGTGTGATATTTTTTCAAGATAATCGAGACGACCTAATTAGCATGTATCCAGTAGATGCGTCAACGGGTGACATTGCCAGTGAAGAAACGAAAATTTTTACAAAAGAAGTCCTGCAAAACAAAAAAGAAGTACAGGTAGCGAAGAAATCTGAAAAAACAGCACGTAATGTGGCTCAAAACAAGGTCGAGATGACAATTTCAAAGGATTCTGGCCTTTGGACAGATTTGGAATCTACACAATCAATCTCTCCTGGTGATGAAAATCTAGAGCGTCCAGTACATAGAATTTCAGGTTCACATGCGCCATCAGACCGAATCCGTGTCAAACCTACTTTGTCAGCTGCATCTACATCAAAATCTTCAAAGCTAAAATATGCGTCCACAGACCATCTCCGTGTTAAACCTACTCCACCAACCACATCTGTATCAGAATCTGCTTCTTTGCCAGAATTTGCATCTTTGCCAGAATCTGCACCATTGCCAGGATCTACGTCTTCGCTAGAATCTGTGCCTCCGCCAGGATCTAAGTCTTCGCCAGAATCTGTGCCTCCGCCAGGATCTACGTCTTTGCCAGAATCTGTGCCTTCAGAGAATAGCTCTATGTCACCAAAGTCTGTCGCAACTGATATAGACATAGTCGAAGGCAGGTACACGAAATTTTGGGCAACGATGAAGGACCTCGCTGCGGTTGGTAAGTTCAATGGAACGACTACTATGAATATACACAAAGAGTAATCACCCAGATTACCTACGATGCTGCTACGGTGGTTGAAATTTTTGCTATGCTAGCCAAAGTTACCATATTAGTGAGAGAAACTTTACATATTAGGGCGACAATTTCTAGTCTGATGAATAATTTCTATCCATATAGTAAGTCTCAAATTTAATTTTTTATTATATATGTATTTTTTCTTCACTTTCAGCCACGCCAGAAAATATTTCATTTCTGGCTTCTGTAGTAGCTTCTCTCAAGGCTTCGACCATATCTCCAGCAAGCGCAGGATCTATTTCCCTTGACCGAAGTCCTGTCTACGAGGTACGCATATACCGAGCCATTCTCGAAAAAGTTTAACTTGATTTCCATTGCATACAAGTTCAGAACTTAAGGATGTATAGGCTATACAATCTCAACCAAAAGTGAGTCTCGTCGTCAATATTGAGTACTTCGAGATGAGATAAAAATCGGAAAAAAATCAACCATAATCAAGATGATAAGAGTATTCATTTTCAATAATAATAATGCCCAAAAGTTATTTACAAATTGTTTAAACAAATCATTGTTTAACAAATTTCCTGGTGACGTTATTTTTTTTTCATGTCAAATGAATTCCTTAATCTTTCTGAATACACATGAATTTTTTCAGAATTTTGTCACTTTTTTGAAATTTCCGTTTTCGGAAATTTCTAACGGCTGTATTTACACAACTATTAGTTTCACGCTCCGGAAACTTCGGAATTGTAATCTACATCGTTTCCACAATAACATATCCAAAATTCAGATTTTTTTTCGCCATTTTTCAAAATCGAAAACGGAAATTTCAAAAAAGTGACAAAATTCTGAAAAAATTCATGTGTATTCAGAAAGATTAACGAATTCATTTGACATGAAAAAAAAATAACGTCACCAGGAAATTTGTCGAACAATGATTTGTTTAAACAATTTATTGATAACTTTTGGGCATTATTATTATTGAAAATGAATACTCTTATCATCTTGATTGTGGTTGATTTTTTTCCGATTTTTATCTCATCTCGAAGTACTCAATATTGACGACGAGACTCACTTTTGGTTGAGATTGTATAGCCTATACATCCTTAAAAAGCATACCTCATTTCTTAGATCGTGAATGTATTCCGCTTATGAAATCTTTAAACTTTTAACTCGAATTTTCCAGGTCAATTGGGTTTTAGAGTAAGCTAAAGCACTAACTGAGTAGGCAGATTTTTTTTTCAACAAATATTGAGATGCATCGTTATTCAATTTTTCGAGATAATTCAACTTTATCAAAAGCCATCCTATTTTTGATATTCTGTAAAAGTTTAGACTACAGTTACTTGTGTTTATTTATGAGTGATTTTAAAATCATGATTCGTAATCAGCAGTCTGATTGAGGTATTTCTATTTCCGATTCCAGATTACAGATCGTTACAAAACTCCTGGCAAGGACAAGGTAAACATCACATTTGTGTAGACGAGGCACTCTACGCTATTTTAGCTAGATAAAAATTCATATTCAAGAATTCAGTACTGTTAAATATTATAAGTCGAAATACATTATTTCAGGAGCCTATTTTTGAGGGGATCGATTTTTACATGTTTGAAGGAGTGAAGCGCGCAATACAGCAGAAGTCATATGTCATAGACAAAGTCACTTTGAAGAAAGAGAGGAGCTGGCAATTACTCGTTAGATCATCTTTGACTGAGGTATATGGCAGTCACCTCGGGGAATATTCAGCAAAGGGGGCAAAGGATGGAGGCCGTCCGCCGATCCACCAGGATTTATACCGAGGTCTACTGTGTGAGTATTCTGTGTGGCACTGAAGCCTTTGTTTCAATTCGGTATCGCAGACCTTTTTATTTGTCTTTGCTGAAGTTGTACATCAGCCCTTTCGTTTTGCCCTCTTTTTGGTGCTTTTATATTCCCACGTCACCCTTAAATGTTTCATGTATATATATATTGTTTTTAAATGTATGAATATTTAACATGTTTATTTTTCTTCATTTCTGTCCTCTGATTTCTATCTTCAACTGTATCTTCTTCGCGCTTACGAATCTTTTTTCACGTTTTATCTATTTTTCTTTCCATTTCTTGTTGTTTAGACTGGAGCAGAGAATGGTTCGGCGACCATATTGATGAAATTGACAAAGTCAACTTCATCAATATGGTCGCCGAACCATTCTCTGCTCCAGTCTAAACAACAAGAAATGGAACATAAAACAGCTTACAACAAGCGCAAAGCGCAGAAACAAAAAAGCTCTGAGAAGTTTTCAGAAAAGTCATCTTCTGATCAAAAAGAAAGAATAGAAACAAAGAACAAAAAAGAAAAGCAGAAGAAGAAACAACAGGTGGACCTTCTGAAAGAGAAAGAACAGCGGCAGCAGTCTGTAGAGCAGGACTCTGAATCTGCGCCAACTCAAGAGCATCTCTCCATACCGTCTACTGATCAGGATCAGACAACTCAAAAACAACCAGTACACGCAACGCAATCGACCGAAAATGTTCCAACATCGAACGCTCTCCAACCATATGCTTCCTACTACCAAAATGTATGGAACTTACCCCGTCAGAATGATCAAGTTCCCCAGAACTACCAACCCCCTCAACACTATCAACCCCCTCAAAACTATGAGTATTCTCAAAACTATCCGTCTTGTCAAAACTATTATGCTTATAATCAATTGCAGCAGTACGAAATTCCACAAATTTCATTTCACGATCCGTCTGCAAATAAGCGGTCTTCGACTGACAAAATGGAGTACGAAGACTTATAGATCATTTGCTACGTCCTATTGATACTAGTCAACTTCGAGTCACTTCCTATTGAGGCAAGAATTTTTACTGTGCTTCGTGAATTCTACATTTCTCAAAGTTCCTATAGAGTAGATCATTACAATTATTTTATTTTTGAATATCTATGCTCAAAGAAATGGTTTAGTTGATCAAAATAATGATAATACGTACCTTAGTTCCTTTAAGTCGGTATACTCATTATTTTCGCAATTGAGTAATAATGACATTAAAAAAGTGATCTAATTTCGAATTGATAATAATCGAAAAAAAACCGTTTCCTTTTAGTTTTAAAAGAGTTATTTGCCAAGTTTATTGATTAAAAAAAAATCTGATTATTAAAATTATTTTATTTTTGAATATCCATGCTAAAAAAGTTGTGAAAATAAATTACATTACTGGTAACCTAAATCATCGTATACTTGATTAGCCCGCATCAATTATTCCTCCAGATCCCCGGTAGGCTGAACCGAGGTTCGGGAGGGCCTGCGAGGCCTCCACAATAGGCCGAAAGAAGGGTCTGTAGGGTCTACGCGAGATTCGATTCAGGCTGAAAGGAGGGTTTGTAGTAGGGCTGTACGGTTTAACCGGCTTAACCGGCCAAGGCGGTTAATCTGGCTAATTAGCCGATGGCTTAACCGGCCAAACGGTTAATTCGGCCAATTGATTAACCGGTTAACCGGCCAAGCCAATTAACTCGGTTAATCGGCTAATGGTTTAACCGGTTAACCGATTAACCGGCCAATTTAACCGGTTACCCGGCCAAATACGGTTAACGTTTAACCGCTGTTAACGGTTAAATCGGCCAAAAACTAATTTTATTACGAACAACAACTAAGCAACTTTCCTCGTTGTTACTGGCTTTGGGCTAATTCTTGCCATATATTTTTCCCATGGAAATTGAGAATTTGCTCAATTTGACACTGGCGTCGTTTATATTAATCAACTAGTTCTCAATGAAACCGCGAATACGCCATTGATCAAGAATATTTTCTAATGATTACCATAATAAGATATTATTTGGTATTTATGAAAAGCAACGAATTCGCGTGACTACATTGACTTTGAACGGAAAATAGGTCATGTGAAGGTCAATGAAGGTTATTTCAAGGTTAATAATTTTGACCTTTTAGGGTCAAACGGACCCCAGATTCGGATTCAGCGACACAAAAAACGTCTAGTTATGATGATTGTATTTCGAAAACTCATACGACTGTGTATCACTGTTTTCTTACTTTCAACAGCCATTTACTCAAAAAAGTCCAGGGGGACCCCCCATTCTGACTTCAGATTTGGATTCAGCGAAAAAAAATACGTAAGAAAACATGTGTTACATGCCAAGGTCAGACAACTTTTTTTTTGTGGGCCTGTATAATTTAGCGAGAATTTTGAAAGTTGAAAAAATAATTGAAAATACAAAGAATTTTTTTTTTAATTTATAATTGTTGAATCGAATGTATATAATTAACATTAGCTGTTCTTTAGTACGGTCAAGATAATTCATTGTACAGTAGAATGTACACTTTTATAGTTGTACCTTCGGCACATGACGCGATATTTCGTGCTTTTTACGTCCTACCTCCTTTGTTTAATGTGTTTTACAACGACATGTAAGTAATCAATTAAGTAACCGGCATGAAAACAAACACCGTGTACCGAGGCCTTTACAGGAATTAGAAGTATTCATTTTCAACATTTGAAATATCGTCTTCGGTGAAACAATGCAATTGCAGGAGAAGACATATTGTTGATTATTGATGCAGTAGAGCTTCATCAGTGTCGAATACAGTGGTAGTGAATTATTCACGTCCTGGCGCATAACCTTCCCCCACCTATACAAACAACACGGGCCTAACGTCCGAGCTGACAATGGGGCGGCCGAGCCTCGCTTGTTTGTGTCGCACGTAACCTACACAGTTCAACACAGACATGCGCGTACACATCACTTGCGCGATGTCTTCGTTTGTGTGGAAGCATTTTGAAATTCTTGATACTGATGAAGCGCGCTGTAAGCTCTGCTATGCTCGGTATAATACAAAGAAGACAACGTCGTCATTAAGATATCACCTCAAAACACAGCACCCAGAGTGTTTGGAATCCTCGTCAAATGATCCAACAAATGAGATAGAATCCAACTCAAGGTATGTTTCTAATGAAAGTATAACTGATGTGATATTTAATGCGTATATTGCGGTGCTTTACCTTATTGAGTAGAACTGAATTAATAAATTAAATTCATTATATTCAATTCAACTTTCACTGTTTCCCGGTTTACACTGAAATGATTGACATTGAATAGTCACTGATATTCTTTTCCGTCGTTATACTATAGTACTTGTTTACTACAATCGAACATTGCAAATGTAGGTAGTCGTGATTAATGAACACCTATACTTGGATTTTTTGTCCACGAAAAATTCATTTTCATTACGCCGTGCATATAAGTACGATTATACGCACGATTGCGTGCGTATAATCGGTTTTACACGCGGTTGTGATGAAAAATGTTGTTGGATACGCGTGCGAAAGTTGTTTTTCGCTCTTGTATCGAAATGTACTATTTTGTGATACTTCCTAATTTTTTTCCTTCTAATCTGTACGTCTCCAGTAAGATGACGCAATGTGCTCGTAGTTGCTCGAATTGTAAATGATTAAAAAATATAGCCGCACGTATGTTATCATCCTATGATCGTATTCACCTTCTTATTTCGGCCTAGGAATATAATTTGGTATACTTTTGTTGTTATCTTCTTCAAGTTTACCATTTTCCAGAAATGATGATGCTGATGAAGACAGGATAGGGACAACAGAAAAAAGAGCGGCAAATAACGAACCGGAGCAGCAGCCACCCGCGAAAAGGAAGAAGACAACGGCTATCAATTATCGTGCTCGCTTGGTGAGTTCGAATACATATTTCTTTTTGTAATTGATATGTAGGGCAGTTTAGAATTGCTGACGAATATTTCACAGGGTTGATTCTTGTCAAAAATTGCATGTTGTCGAAAGTTGCTTACAATTAGTAGTTCATAATTTTTCAAATGTTCTTTTCCAAGTTTCGGGTGAAAGTATCCGGTTTTAAAATGCTTCAAAGAAAAAGATTCGAAGTGCGAGCTTCGCGAGTTATGTAACTCATACGCGATATTTTCGGGTGCAAAATTCCATGCTTTCTTCACTGACGAGATTCTTCGCCTATTTTTCTTCTTATAATTTTTGATTACGGAATTTTCTTATCCTTTTCGTCGAGCGTGATGAGAGTATGTATATGAAACCGCTATCACGAATTCTGATCCACTTTGTACGACAAAAAATTGTGAAAATTCGTATATGAACATTTGCATTGTTTATCAACCATTACATACTAATCTTCACTCCAAGTATATGAGGCAAATCATGCGAACTCGACCAATGCTTATTCGTTATTACCAATTTTGACCCGACTGATAACACAAGTCAACGGATTGAAAAAAAAATCGACTTTATTTTAGTACATCAATTTTGATTTCATACATCGAAGATAACTAAAATATTCATTTTTTCCTTAACAAGTTTGCTTTTTGTCTTTTTCTACGACGATGAAAAAGCTTTGAAGTTTTTGATTGACTTACAGCTGTTGTACCGATTTTGTGTGTCATTGGTCCAAAACATGGCATCAAGACATTGTAAACAAGACGTTGACTCATTCTTTTTGCATTTGCAGTGAATTAAATAACTTGTCTCAAAATCCAAAATATCATTCTGGTTACTACAAAAAGAAACTTTAGCTAAGGAACCAATTCTTTTCACCATAAGTCACCGAAAGTTCACCGAAAGTCCGACATTTCGTCCCGCCGCGTGATGGAGAAGTCGTACTTTCCGATGCAGGGGTTGCTGAAAAATAGTATACCGTACACGGGAGGGAAAAAGGCCATCCCATACTGCGGTTTTGCCAATCTCACACGCAGTTTGAAATAGCTTTTTTCCCTCCCTAGGTGGGTAATATACTATTTCTTCATTAGTTACGTAAAATGAATCAAAATTTGACGTCTGTCACCCAGTCTCCAAATTCGTGTTGACCGATGGTATTTTTTATGTTTGTCCACACTTTCAAAAACACTTTCGGTTTTGTACATATATTTCATTTCGTGAAGGTGGTGTAACAAATTTCAGAAAAGTTCACCATAGGACTAACAAGGAGAGTAGGGACCTTCGATGTCACGGATCGGGTTCCCGTTTCACGTGGTGAAAGTTTAAGACTTCCGAATTAACGTGGTTTTTGATTTTTGATCTAATACGCCTTGGTTGCTGAGATATCGCGATTTGAAATTTAGAGATTTTCGGGCGGAGTGGGGCTCGCGCGTCTACTCCGTTGAGCGTGCACACTGGAACCAAGAGCTGGCGTGGCTGGGGCGGTAAGACGACGGACTAGAACGCTGAAGATTCGCGGTTCGCGTCCCCGCACATTTTTTTTTTTTTTTTTTTCAATTTATTTTCCATATATCTTTTCAATCTCTCATAAGACTTTGCATGCGCAAGCCAGTAGTGTTTATAGGTCCTTTTTGTTTCATAGAAAAATCAGAGTACATATTCCGGGTATTTATGTGTTATAGAAAATCCTGCAGGTGGGTCAGGGCATGCAATATCCCAGGTATTCATGTGTTACGGGAAATTCTTCCAGGTATTCATGTGTTATAGAAAATCCTGCAGGTGGGTCAGGGCATGCAATATCCCAGGTATTCATGTGTTATGGGAAACCCTGCAGGTGGGCCAGGTCATGCAAGATTCCAGGTATTCATGTGTTATGGGCACCCCGGTGACACTTCCCTATACCGCCCATGTTGAATAGCGTGCCCTTACTGTCGCCGGCCGCTACGTGGCGCTGGGGGTAACGTGCCCTGTGACGTCGCGGAAAGTAACCTCGAAAGTTTGGCATACTCCAGTATTCGTTTTAGCATTGTACAAAACGGGCTGGAAAATCCTCGAGAAAATTGTTTTACGCGAAAAGAAAATGCCCCGGTGCATCGTTCTCGGTTGCACGTCGGGATACGACAGTAATCCTGAAAAAATATCATTTTTTCGTGTGCCTGTAGATTCGGAAATAAGAGATAAGTGGCAAACCGCAATTCGAAGGAAGGATGTTACACTCAGTACGAAAAATTGTATCTGTGAGAAACATTTTTTGAAGAGTGAAATAATCTGGAAAAAAGAACTGTGTGACGCGAATGGTAATGTGCTGGGCGTGGTAAGTAAAATTTTTATAACTGGTACGTGTGAGATGAAGATAGATTCAATTTTCTATACCATTATTTTTCCTACAAAGGCGCCGTATAAAATACCAAGACTACAATCTGGAACTGTGCCGTCGGTGTTCCAATGGACCGAATACCCCAAAGTTGTAGCGATGCCTTTTCTACAAGATTTGCCTCAAGCTTCTTGCAGCAGTTTACCTACTGTTACTATTTCCAATGAGGTGAGTTCTAATTTTCAGGACTAGAGGTAATTTGAAAAAGCCTGCAGTAAAAAGTAATGTTTATTCTGATTATGTATTACAGATGGACGAGAATGTTGTAGCACCATCAGCGCAGTCGGTATGTGCAACTGAGAAACTTAGGTTGACATTGCAAGATGTCGTGGACACTCCGATTCGTTTACCAACGTCTTGGTATAAGCAAGAAACAGTTTGTGACGGAGCTCGTACTGTATTCTTCCACACTTGTGGTTGTTGCAACACCAATGGAGCGTACACTGTCAAAACATTGAAAGAGGTAATCCTGAGAGACGATATGTGCCCTAGAGTCAACGTTGTCGGACGTAATGTAAACGTGATTAGCATTGGTATATCAGATGAACCTATTACTGACATAGAGCAACTAGAGGGCAATTTGTTGAAAGTAGGTGGTATGAACCTATGTTCCGGCTGTTTGGTAGCAGATCAATCGTCAAAAACAAGTACAAAAGTTTCTTACGAGGACCAAATGGGTATATTGAGGCATGAAGGATGTACATTGTTGTTGGCAAATAGAAAGAAATGCGAGTTCTGCTTACGCCTCAAGAGAAGTATTTGTCGCAGGCAACTTCGTGAAAAGAAAATGTTGAAAAGAAAAAGAGTACATATAGCGTCTCCGAAGAAAGATAAATTAATAAAAGAACTTCGAAGGAAAAAAAAAGCTGCTATGGCAGCCAAAGCTCGTGCCCAAAGAACTTTAGCCAGATGTAGGATGGAATTACAAAACAAACAAACAGAGATGGATAAAATATGTGTCAGCAAACTAGAAGAACTTCTAGAGGCACAACAAGTACCAATAATACAACAACAAGCTGTTAAAGAGATTCTAAAGGCCTCAAGGATGAAAAGTTCTACTGGTAGAAGATACTCTGAACATTGGCTACTGTTATGTATGTTATTACACATGCGTTCTCCCCGAGGGTACAGATTTGTAATAGAACATAATATTTTGCCATTGCCTTCAGTACGTACTATTCGAAGGTAAATCTTAGTTTGTAGTCTGTCATTGACTGTCATTCAGAAGGTTCGTTAAAAACAGTTCTTCCGTACTTACAGGTATCTCTCGATGATCGACGCAAAGTGTGGCTTTGACCCTAATTTTTTCAAATTATTCGAGAGATTTCTAAATGGAAAAACAGAGAATCAGAAACATGGGGCTCTGCTTCTGGATGAAATTGGAACTCGGAAAAGCGTGAGTGTAGATACCAGAAACTTAACGTACAAAGGTCTGGTAGATATGGGTGAAGATGGACCGAATCCGCAAGATCTAAACGATAAAGCTGATCACGGCTTAGTATTGATGTTTCAACCATTTGCCGATACTTACACTCAGCCTATTGGGGTCTTCGCATCTTGTGGTTCAGTACATGGCGAAGTAATTGCACAGCTCGTGATAAAAGCAATTATTCTACTGGAAAAAGTTGGAGCAAAGGTTCATGCCGTTATCGGCGACGGCGCTTCAACTAACAGGAAGTTTTGGACGAGCGTTGGTGGTAGCGGTGGAAGACAGACGTTGAAAAATTATTTTGATCACCCCTCCGTCGAGAATCGCAAGATATTTCTTTTCTCGGATACGCCACATTTGATGAAAACTATTCGGAACCGAATTTTCAACAAATCAGAGTTGCAGGTAATATTCTTCGGCTTGTATCATATTCGTAGACTTTTACACCGATTCAAGGCGATGGAGTCGTGTATCTTTTAATTAAAGAAATCAACTATCACCTACGTTTTTCTCACAATTAGACTGATCCACATGAGCCCCCGATAAAATGGGAACATTTGAAGGCCATGTACGAGAAAGATAAAACCTTACCCGGACAAATGCGCGTCTGCCCAAAGTTGACATCGAGCCATCTGGACCCGAGCAATGCTGGGAAAATGAGAGTTCGGTTAGCTACTCAAGTAAGAATTGTATTTATTTTCATCAAAACACAGTGTTACTAAATTCCCTGTGCCGTAACATTTCTCTGACGTTTCATAGGTCTTGAGTCAAACTGCGGCTAATGGATTACGGTTTTACAAACGTTTCCTATCAGAACTCCATGATTGTGAGAGCACTGCAGCCTTTTGTGAATGGATGAATTCCATGTTTGATGCATTGAATCTTAGATCGCCTTCTGGCGGGCTGAAACTTGATAGCCCTGAGTTTGCGGTCAGTTTTATTTTTAAGTTGAATAAGACTCGACGGATCCTAACGAAACAGACGTACTTCAGCGGGCAGTCTACAACGGACGTACTTCGCCGGGTCGGCTAGAAAGGACGAAGTTCGCCGGGCCGGTTAGAATGGACGTAACTCAGGAAATAAGAAAAGAATTTACAATAGAATTTTCCGAGTTACGTCCGTTCTAGCCGGCCCGGCGAACTACGTCCTTTCTAGCTGACCCAGCGAAGTACGTCCGTTGTAGACTGCCCGCTGAAGTACGTCTGTTTCGTTAGGACCCGTCGTAGTGTCGTCTCAAATATGTAATACAACACTTTTCAACCCCATTTCAACTTACAGGTGATAACACACTCGCTGGCAAAACTTGATGCCTGGGAAGAAAAAGTTGATAATGGAATCCTGAAAGCAGATCTGTTCCTCATTAGGCAAACTGCAGAGGGTTTGAGGGTCACTCTAAAGTCTACGCTTGATCTAACTCATTCTCTCATACAGGAATTCGGATTCACTGAGGTCGAAACAGGCCGAGTGAATCAAGATGCACTAGAGGTTCGAACATGTATCCTAAATCCTTTTCATTCTTATCCTGAGCAAGATTCCTAAGGGGTCATTCAAGAAATACGTTCGGTCGAAGGGGGGGTCTGACTTGGTGTGACAACGTGTACTCGAGGGGTGGTAAAAAGCGTGACGAAGGGGGGGGGGGAGGTCTAAAATCCCTCAAAAAAGCGAACGTATTTGTTGAATGGCCCCTAAGGCATATCGCCACCATTCAAAGTTGCCGCTATTACACACTGCTTGTTGCTTGTAGAGATTTTTTGGCTGTGTTCGTCAAGTTGGCGGTTGTAATGATCATCCTGCTACTCCTACTTTCCTCCAGATCTATAAAATGCTATCTCTCTTTGGTATCTTGAAACCTCCAGCTTCTGGCAATTGCAGCATAATTAATGACGAGACTCCTGAGCCAATTATCTCCCTCACAGAACTAAAAATGATCTACTACAACCCAGACGACTCCAAATCCCTCTCCCGGATTGTGAAAAACAAGATTGACAAAGCAGTCAAACATGATGATTGGGATTTTCAAGATCACGTTGAGCATGACTATAGTTTGCCCGAAGTTATTGATTGCGTGATCTACTGTTTTACTGGCCATATTTCCCATCAAGTTTCTAAACTTGTTAAATGTCAAGTATGCAAAAATGCGCTTTTGAATCCAGCAGAGTACAGTAACCAACCAGCAGCTATGCTGGCTAATTCTATTCAAAATCTGAAATCTATCCGAAATCCATCCTTCGCACACCCTAATTTGGGTTTATATAATTTTATAATGTCTCTTGAGGAACTATTTGCGAAACACTGTAGTTCACCATATGTATTTGAAGAAATTTTGAATGCTGCTCTTGAACGTGAGCTCTTCACTTTTCCGTGTTTCACTCACATGCATGATATCATCCCATACATAGTTCAATCTTACGTCCAAACACGAATGCGACAGCACTGCAAAAAAATAAATTCTGACCAAAAGAAAAATAATCAGCAAAAGAAAAAGAACGCAAAATTCTATGCCACTTGATCTATTTTGTATCTAACCCATGTTACCTGATAATGTAAAAAGAAATAAATGTAATAAATAATTTGATAATTTTCTAGAACAGTTGCTTTTTTTTATAATCAATCCTTTCTATTATTCGTCCTTCAGTCAAAACATTTTTCCGGAATTAGTTAATTGTGTGATTTAGTATCGAAATATCTTAAGTTATACGACCAAAAATCAATTTTTTTCGAATTACACAAAGTTAAACCCAACGATAATTCACGTTGGACTCGATTATTGCATCGAAAAAAAAAATTCAATCGTAAAACTCCATTTGAAAGTATTACAATTTCAATTCTATTCAAACTTGCCGCGAGTTCATACCCTTTCGAGGGCTTCGCTCCGCGAGAGCCGGGCACGTTACCCCCAGCGCCACGTAGCGGCCGGCGACAGTAAGGGCACGGCTTGAAAGTGGCGAGTGTCACCGGGGTGGTTATGGGAAATCCTGCAGGTGGGCCGGGTCATGCAATATTCCAGGTATTTATGTCTTCACAAGGTTTGGCCGAAGGGATATTTTTCATTGTTCCGTCACAGGTAAAGACCGGTTTTCGGTCAGGTAATCCATATAGTGCTATATAGGGCCTGAATGTGTGTTCTATGCCATCAGTTTCGCTGCAATTCTCGACGAAGCAAGACGTATTCACTGTGAAAATATTTTTGGTGAAATTATGGAAGACCGTCCAAGTACTTCGGGAGCCGGGAATCCATCTCTTCAGGAGAGTGAAATCGATAATTACGAGTTCATTCATTCGAAAGAAGACGTCACTGATGCTGTGTATGAATGTGTTAAAACTTTGCGTCAGAGGAATATCGTTTTCGATGCCGGAAGTGAAAATCCATCCACGAAATCAACCGTTCTCGCCGAAAAGATGGTCGAAGAAATAATAACAACCATAGAACATGCGGACCTGATAGAAACGGAGGAATTATTTCAGGAAGATGAGAAGATAGAAATTTCCGACGAAACCCAAACAACAGCTACATCCGCCGATTATTCATTAATAAAATCTTCATCGACATCATCTTCAGAGTCTGCGCAGAGTGAATACTGTCCATCCCCAAAACGACCTCGTGGCACGGCACATGTTCCGTTGGAAACGAAAATAAAAATTGTTAATATGGCGAGGGAACACCCGAAGTGGTCGTTGAAGACCCTACACTGACGTGGAGGAACAGCGTTAAAACACAAAGGCCTTCTGAAAATTTGGGAACAAGATATAAAAAACGGAGGAACACCTTTTGATAAATGGCATATGATTGACAATTGGACTTACGATCGATTTGTTGAAGCGAGAAAAAGTATGAAGCCTGTTACCACACGGACGCTCCAACAATGGGCATTAGCTGCCGCGATGCAATACGATAACTTTAATTTTACTGCATCAAAGCAGTGGGTGGAGGATTTCAAAACAAGACATCGGATTCGACAGCGAAAGGTCACCAAATATATCAAACAAACCGAAATGAAATCACCAGAGGCTCTCATGGAAGCTGCAAAACTTTTCCAACAGCAAGTGTCGAAAGTGATTCCAAACTACGATCTAGATTTCGTGATTAACACAGATTAAACTGGCTGTGAGTACCGTGTCGGTGTTAATCGAACGCTGTCACACATGGGAGAGAAAATGGTTAATGTATATTTGGGAGACTTGAATAAAGTAACCCATTCATACACCGCACAGTATTGTATGACAGCTTCTGGTAAATTGCTTCCACATGTCTTTATTTGTTTACAAGAACAAACTGGTACTCACAGCCAGTTTGATCTGTGTTAATCACGAAATCTAGATCGTAGTTTGGAATCACTTTCGACACTTGCTGTTGGAAAAGTTTTGCAGCTTCCATGAGAGCCTCTGGTGATTTCATTTCGGTTTGTTTGATATATTTGGTGACCTTTCGCTGTCGAATCCGATGTCTTGTTTTGAAATCCTCCACCCACTGCTTTGATGCAGTAAAATTAAAGTTATCGTATTGCATCTCGGCAGCTAATGCCCATTGTTGGAGCGTCCGTGTGGTAACAGGCTTCATACTTTTTCTCGCTTCAACAAATCGATCGTAAGTCCAATTGTCAATCATATGCCATTTATCAAAAGGTGTTCCTCCGTTTTTTATATCTTGTTCCCAAATTTTCAGAAGGCCTTTGTGTTTTAACGCTGTTCCTCCACGTCGGTGTAGGGTCTTCAACGACCACTTCGGGTGTTCCCTCGCCATATTAACAATTTTTATTTTCGTTTCCAACGGAACATGTGCCGTGCCACGAGGTCGTTTTGGGGATGGACAGTATTCACTCTGCGCAGACTCTGAAGATGATGTCGATGAAGATTTTATTAATGAATAATCGGCGGATGTAGCTGTTGTTTGGGTTTCGTCGGAAATTTCTATCTTCTCATCTTCCTGAAATAATTCCTCCGTTTCTATCAGGTCCGCATGTTCTATGGTTGTTATTATTTCTTCGACCATCTTTTCGGCGAGAACGGTTGATTTCGTGGATGGATTTTCACTTCCGGCATCGAAAACGATATTCCTCTGACGCAAAGTTTTAACACATTCATACACAGCATCAGTGACGTCTTCTTTCGAATGAATGAACTCGTAATTATCGATTTCACTCTCCTGAAGAGATGGATTCCCGGCTCCCGAAGTACTTGGACGGTCTTCCATAATTTCACCAAAAATATTTTCACAGTGAATACGTCTTGCTTCGTCGAGAATTGCAGCGAAACTGATGGCATAGAACACACATTCAGGCCCTATATAGCACTATATGGATTACCTGACCGAAAACCGGTCTTTACCTGTGACGGAACAATGAAAAATATCCCTTCGGCCAAACCTTGTGAAGACATAAATACCTGGAATATTGCATGACCCGGCCCACCTGCAGGATTTCCCATAACACATGAATACCTGGAATTTTGCATGACCTGGCCCACCTGCAGGGTTTCCCATAACACATGAATACCTGGAATATTGCATACCCCGACCCACCTGTAGAATTTCCCGTAACACATGAATACCTGGGATATTGCATGCCCTGACCCACCTGCAGGATTTTCTATAACACATGAATACCTGGAATCTTGCATGACCTGGCCCACCTGCAGGGTTTCCCATAACACATGAATACCTGGAATATTGCATACCCCGACCCACCTGTAGAATTTCCCGTAACACATGAATACCTGGGATATTGCATGCCCTGACCCACCTGCAGGATTTTCTATAACACATAAATACCCGGAATATGTACTCTGATTTTTCTATGAAACAAAAAGGACCTATAAACACTACTGGCTTGCGCATGCAAAGTCTTATGAGAGATTGAAAAGATATATGGAAAATAAATTGAAAAAAAAAAAAAAAAATGTGCGGGGACGCGAACCGCGAACCTTCAGCGTTCTAGTCCGTCGTCTTACCGCCCCAGCCACGCCAGCTCTTGGTTCCAGTGTGCACGCTCAACGGAGTAGACGCGCGAGCCCCACTCCGCCCGAAAATCTCTAAATTTCAAATCGCGATATCTCAGCAACCAAGGCGTATTAGATCAAAAATCAAAAACCACGTTAATTCGGAGGTCTTAAACTTTCACCACGTGAAACGGAAACCCGATCCGTGACATCGAAGGTCCCTACTCTCCTTGTTAGGGAAAACGGATTGGATAAACGGCAGCTCTTGGTTCCAGTGTGCACGCTCAACGGAGTAGACGCGCGAGCCCCACTCCGCCCGAAAATCTCTAAATTTCAAATCGCGATATCTCAGCAACCAAGGCGTATTAGATCAAAAATCAAAAACCACGTTAATTCGGAGGTCTTAAACTTTCACCACGTGAAACGGAAACCCGATCCGTGACATCGAAGGTCCCTACTCTCCTTGTTAGGGAAAACGGATTGGATAAACGGAAAATCTCTAAATTTCAAATCGCGATATCTCAGCAACCAAGGCGTATTAGATCAAAAATCAAAAACCACGTTAATTCGGAGGTCTTAAACTTTCACCACGTGAAACGGAAACCCGATCCGTGACATCGAAGGTCCCTACTCTCCTTGTTAGGGAAAACGGATTGGATAAACGGATTGACGAACATTGGGTTTCGCCTGGGACGAGGCAGTGTCTCTAATATATATAGTCAATCACAACATCTCTTTCGAGTAAAGATTCTCCTAGACCCTCGGTGGTCAAATTGGACAAGGCGCCGCAGTACAGATGCGGAGGTCCCGGTTCGAATCCGGGCCGGGGGAATTTTTACTCGAAAGATTTTTAATAAAAAAACTGTAAATCAGTTTTTTTCGGCCTTTCTGTGGTCTGAATGCACTCGAATTGAGTGCCGTTCCTCAGTTAGAGGCATAACGAATGAAATTGGTTCGTATAGTCCGATATCATCACCATCATAACATTGGGTTTCATTAAGATTTTAATCACACAATATGTAAACCAAATCGTCGCCTTAGTATTTATTTGCCCTACAGACTATTTTGTAGCGAACTGGAGTTTCATGGAATAAATTTGAAATAGAAATTCAAATTGAGTAAATAAAATGAAAAACTGTTGTAAGGATACATCACTCTAAGGAGATTATACAATACTGTCATGGCAATGCTTTCGACCAATGTTATACACATTTATGTTACCGATCTAACTAGATTTTTGAAAATAATTTTGTAGAAAATTATCTTATTGATATTCTCGTAATCAACCCAATCGTTTTACGTGAAGTATTATAAATTAAATTTTTCTATTATGTTAATATACTATGTTGAATTATTATGAACCATACATATTCAAAAACATTTTCATGTGAAGTATTATAAATTAAATTTTTCTATTATATTAATATGATATAATATTGAACTATTATAAACCATACATATTCAAAAATATGTATGGTATGTATGGTTACATTAAAAACTTATGTATGGTTAACCTCAAAACACTGTTGTCACGAGTACATTCACTCGAAAAACATGGCACTAGCAAACATATACAACACAATAGAATATCATTTTAACGTAATCCACGGGATAACCTAGTTAGAATGGAGTTAACACGATGAAAATGATGTAAAACCGTGAAAACCATACTTACGGCTATGTATAGAGGTCTGCGACGGTCTAGCGCGGTGTTCGGCACGAACCCAATTAGCAGTGCACATATTTTGAACAATAGGTGCACTGGTAATTGGGTCGACGGTAACCTTGTTACCTGGGTCCAAGAAAGGTCACTCAATAACGCGAAAACGTGCATCATTCCTTGAGCATTGAAGACTTTTATATTTATTTTCCTAGAATTTAGTAATGAATTCAGAGAATCTATTGTTCTACGCGACCCGGGCGATCTCAGGTACGGTCTCCGGCGGTCAGGTTTTAATAATCCCTTGTAAGTGAATCCTATTAGGCTCTGTGCGCCTGTATACCTGGCTCTGACACACGAATGCTGCCGAAGCATCCAAGGCCGACTTCTGGTCTAGCGCCAGGGTGTTCAACAGAGACTCCCAGAGCCAAATTCACTCCCGCCAGGTATACGTGCGCTCCCAAGCTTGTTACCCGTTCATTTAGAAAGGATTAATACCTGACCACCCGGGACTACGTGGACTGAACGGGGGGTCGCCTAGAACAATGGGTTCTTAGAATGATTTACCTGGTCAGATGTAAACATATCGAATGTATTGCCAGCTATCCAAGACGTGTCCCATATTCCTATGCCCAATTGCTCATGCCTATTGTCCGTTATACATAATAGGATCGACAGACCCTTCCTCAACCCAGGTAACAAGCTTACCTGACCCGCCCAATTATGTACTCCGGCTTCCGGGCCTTGAGCTCCCAAAATGGCCGGTGTTGGACACCCTGGTAGTAGATACTAGACCTGCACAACCAAGAAGTATTTTCATAGCTTTAATTAGAATCGGAAGCTAGTGAAGTTATCCAACAAAGGAAAATATTTGTGAGCAGGTAACAAATTCCAAGAAGCTATTATTCTAAGCGACCTAGGTGCGCGTCAGGTAGTCCCGGGCCGCCGAGTCCTAATCCCTTTTTATTGGCTGGGTAATAGGATTTGGTG
Source organism: Euura lappo (assembly GCA_018257835.1). Classification (NCBI taxonomy): domain Eukaryota; kingdom Metazoa; phylum Arthropoda; class Insecta; order Hymenoptera; family Tenthredinidae; genus Euura; species Euura lappo. The sequence goes on from JAEUYN010001650.1 coordinate 129,256, forward strand.
CACGAGTATACCTGGCCTGTGCAAAATGTGCACGGGTGCACAAGTTGGCCCCCATGATTCTAACACATGAAATAGTAGTTATTTGGAGTCAAAAGAATCATACTTCAAAAAGGATTCATCCGAAAGTTCGACAAAAATTAGAACACACGCTGAGAATAATGCGTGTATATTGTATTATTATTATTATGTACGATACTTGGAAGAACGAGGCAATAACAGAAAGACGGGAATCCCAAATCCCAGGTCGAAATGTGGTACTAGCAGAGAATCAATTCAACGCTGACAAAGACCACTCACTACTCATTGTCCATTGTGCGGAGCTCAATTCCTAAGAATTGAAGCAGGTACCCGAGTCGAAATTTAACGTCCGTTTAGAACCAGGGTGTCCAACACCGGCCATTTCGGGAGCTCAAGGCCGGGAAGCCGGAGTACATAATTGGGCGGGTCAGGTGAGCTTGTTACCTGGGTTGAGGAAAGGTCTGTCGATCCTAATATAACGGACAATAGGCATGAGCAATTGGGCATAGGAATATGGGACACGTCTTGGATAGCTGGCGATACATTCGATATGTAATTGGGGCATTCCACGTCAAACCGACCCCTCATGAGCGTGACCCTCTGGGATTTCGATGCCCAATGGATTTTTTGGTTCGTTTTGGTCAAAAATGATGCCTCTAATTTTTGAAAAATTTTCCGATATTTTTGAAGGTCGTATAGTGACCTCAAATATCATCATCAAGATGGACATTTTTAAAATCGCTGATTTTTTTTTGTAGAATCAGGGACTCGAAAACACATCGTTTGGTCATAGACCGATCATGGGATGAAAATGCTAACTTTTTTTTTTTCACTTTTTGATTTTGCACTAAAATATCAAAAAAAATTCTAATCATGGTTTTTTGTAGTGAAAAATAAAACGAAAAGAAACTTTATCTTGGTGAAATTTGATTTTCTTGTTGGTTGAAGAGTAAAACGCCAAAAACGATCGTTGATTGCGGTTTTTTTTTCGAATCAAGCATCGTTTTTGGCGTTTTACTCTTGAACTAACAAGAAAATCAAATTTCACCAAGACAAAGTTTCTTTTTGTTTTATTTTTTACTACAAATAACCATGATTAGAATTTCTTTGATATTTTTGTGAAAAATCAAAAATTGCAAAAAAAAATGTTAGCATTTTCATCCCATGATCGGTCTATGACCAAACGATGTGTTTTCGAGTCCCTGATTCTACAAAAAAAAATCAGCGATTTTAAAAATGTCCATCTTGATGATGATATTTGAGGTCACTATACGACCTTCAAAAATATCGGAAAATTTTTCAAAAATTAGAGGCATCATTTTTGACCAAAACGAACCAAAAAATCCATTGGGCATCGAAATCCCAGAGGGTCACGCTCATGAGGGGTCGGTTTGACGTGGAATGCCCCGTTTACATCTGACCAGGTAAATTATTTTAAGAACCCATTGTTCTATGCGACCCCCCGTTCAGTCCAGGTAGTCCCGGGTGGTCAGGTATTAATCCTTTCTAAGTGAACGGGTAATAAGCTTGGGAGCGCACGTATACCTGGCGGGAGTGAATTTGGCTCTGGGAGTCCCTGTTGAACACCCTGGTAAAGCTTAGAACCTCCAACCTCCACCGTTTGGAACTTCCTCGGAGGTTTTGGAGGGTCTAGAAAAGTTCATTTGGTATAGAAAATCAAACCCTCTTTAACGCATAAAACGTTCAGATACCGGACCGGAAAATGTAGAATTTTAGGCTGAAATGAGAAATAGGCTCACTAAACCCTCGCTACACCCAGCCCCCTGTGGTTACCTATTATTCCGGTGGATTTCGAGGTTCAAAATAGGAGCACGAAGGTGGGCCGGTCGTTATGAGTATCAGAATAGCCGCTGAATCATGAAACTAGAGCACTTAGAAGCCCCAAATGGGAGTTCGAGTTCGAACACTTGAAAAGAGTCTTTGAATAGATGCTAATTTTTAACTGTCGAGGACTTGGAGGTTCATAATAGGAGTTTGAGGTTCAAATGGGGTCTAAGGAGGTTGAGTTGGATGCTGGGAGTATCAAACTGGGCGCTAAATTTCAACTCGGGTATAGCCTTAGAATTCACGAAGCGGTTGAAACCAATTATTAAATTGAAATGAAAAAGACAAAGGAAACGGTAGGACCGAGTCGCATATCTGATGGACAATCAGATATGCTATATATTTTATCTGAGTCACGATAAAATATGGAACTACCAAACGATCTGTGGAAAATATCGAAACGTGTCTAACAGAACTAAAGATTTTTTGTAGAAAACTCATGTAATCGTTATCTTCTACTAGCAGTGCCTAAGATAGTTTATACTTCCGGTCTTGAGAAGGTTTGATCTGAGCTCTTCGATGAAAAAATTCGAGGTTTACCCTCATCCTAAATAAACGAACTCAAGGTTTGAGCCCAACCCACGCCGGATGGGTCGCTGATTGTTTATTTTTACAATTTTCTACCGCACAAAATAAACATTCCCTGAGTTTGTTGACATTTTTTCCAACAGACGTTTAGGATTAGGTTCCTTCGTCCTTATCTTTTCAACAAAGCGAGAACCGTAAGTTTGATCGCGACGAATTGTGAATGAGGAACGTTTTTTTTTTATCTATTCTTATAATCGTCGTGCCTATATTTTTCGCCATTCATTGTGATCACTTCGAATAAAGTGATTGAAAAAAAAAAAAATTCAGGAAAAGTTGACTATCGCATGGAATTATGAACGCATTAATTTTTCAAGTGTTGTATTACGAAAATTCGAACAGCATATTTATTTTATAGCAAGTTGAATACAGTAATATATGCAATTATATAGCGTCATCTCGTCCTCTAGATCACACGGTAGTAGCTCTCGTTGCTCGGTTTGGTCACAGTTTTTTGAAGAAACAATTAATAAATAAAAGAATTGCAGCGTGCCATCCTGCTCGACTCGCCATCTCGATCTTCATTACACTTTTCTGTGAGGTTTGAGTCACACGCGATACGCGGTTCACAAAAAAAGTATTTCTTTTTAATCGAGTTCAAAAAATGTCTAACGACGTAAAAAGTGCCGACTCAAGATCTTCGAGTCCACATCGTCGCAGAGAACACAGAAGAAGGTCGAGAAATTCGACGGATGAAGAAATATTGAAGAAATTACGGCGGCTGGAAAAAAAGGTCAGAAGGCAATGAACGTTACACATCAAGGCGTCATTCGCCCGGCGACCGCTCAGATGTTTCAGTTGTTTGGAGGAGCAGATCTCGATCGCCTAGGCATCGACATTCTAGATCCCGGCGACAGAGCTGTTCGCGCTATCGTCAATATGACGCTGGTGACGTATCCATACGGTCGTGACGTGGCAGTCTCGCAGTAGACTCGCTGTTGCCTAGAGCAAACTTGCTCTCTAGTCAGCCTGGTTCTGAAAACCTTGATCGTAGCCCGCGAGGTGCGACGGGTTTTAACCATAATCAAGTCGTTCTGAATGATTTGCCAGTCATTCAGAATTTGGCGAACGAGCAGGAGATTATTCCTGTAATTGATATTGACGTTGAAGTCATCCCGCCAATCGTCAATGCTGATAAACTCGACGATTTAACATTGAATATCCTCGGCGAAGACCCGAATAAATCAAATACACTGGGAGTGGATATCCACGGAGCTTTAGTTGACAGATTGTCAAACACGTTAAAACATGGCCTCTCTGCTGACCTTAAGGATGTATAGGCCATACAATCTCAACCAAAAGTGAGTCTCGTCGTCAATATTGAGTACTTCGAGATGAGGTAAAAATCGGAAAAAAATCAACCACAATCAAGATGATTAGAGTATTCATTTTCAATAATAATAATGCCCAAAAGTTATCAACAAATTGGTTAAACAAATCATTGTTTAACAAATTTCCTGGTGACGTTATTTTTTTTCATGTCAAATGAATTCGTTGATCTTTCTGAATACACATGAATTTTTTCAGAATTTTGTCACTTTTTTGAAATTTCCGTTTTCGATTTTGAAAAATGGAGAAAAAAATCTGAATTTTAGATATGTCATTGTGGAAACAATGTAGATTACAATTCCGAAGTTTCCGGAGCGTGGAACAAATAGTTTCGTAGATACAGCCTTTACAAATTTTCGAAAACAGGATTTTAAACAAAAAATGGGAAAATTCTTAAAAAGTTTATGTGTATACAGAAAAAAATAACGCATTCATTTCACATGAAGAAAATAAACGTTTCCTGGAAATTTGTTCAAAAACGTTTTGTTGAAACAATTTTTTGATAACTTTTGGGCATTTTTACTATCAAAAATTGATACTCTTATCATCTTGAATATGGTTGATTTTTTCCGATTTTTATCTTATCGCTAAGGATTCAATATTGCCAACGAAAGTCACTTTTGAATGAGAATGTACAGCCTATGTATCCTTAAATATCAGCGTGTATCTACTATGTGCTATCATATCAAACAGAAGGCTTGAGTCGAGGTTTTTTTTTTTTCACAACTCTCTTGAGAATTTCTGTGTCGTAGGTAAAATTAAATTTCTGTTTGAAAATTCTGGAGGAGATATTTCCCGCTGCGCATATCCTGGGACGCAGGAGTACGGCCACTATGTCGCACACAACTGCTGGCCGCGGGGAGGGGCAGCCCCTCCGTCTACGGGGGTGCGGCGCTGATATATATAGCGGTAGACACTCTCAATCTCATTCGTGGTCTGACCGTCGTCGAGGTCGGACATGCAGTCGCTTTAACCTTGTGTGCATATTCTATTTTTGTATAATTAATTTTACTTTACCTAATGTCTCGTTGGTGATTATAAATCATAGACTATCACTCAATTGTGTTGATGGGCGGTGTAAAGTTGCTGGAAATCCGTCCCGCTACACAGTACACACGTTATCTGAAGAAAACCTATCGATGAGGAGCTTGTTTCACCGAGTAGTAGTAGAATTGGTGTTTTAGCTTCTCACGAAGCAGAGACAGGCAGTCTCATTACTCTAATTCTGTACGGAGGGATAGGAAGACAACGAGTTTACTGTCGATCGACGAGTAAAAAAGATACGATACTAGGCTAAGTTAGGAAAATGTCACTGTGGGCTAAGGCGCAGCAGCTGCCGCCCGAGGCATTGCAGCAGGTCCGCTCCGTCTACGGGGAACACTTTCCCATAGAGGTCAGACACTTTTTGTCAACATGGATCGAGGAGAAGATGTGGACGGAGATAGAGCCAGATAATCCACAGTATGAGCAGTACGTAGCCACGCTTGTCGGCTCGCTCGTCCAGGAGTTAGAATCTAAAGCGGCATCTTTGAACACGGAAGATCTGTTCCTGACCAGATTGAAGCTCATGGAAGCGGCCAAGATGTTCAGACAACGTTACAGCCAGAGTCCGGGGAACCTGTTTGGAATCATCCGCCACTGTCTGGGAACCGAGATGAAGCTCGTATCGCAAGTCGAGAACCCTGGAGGTGCGATGATAAACATGGCCGGTGGACGTATGGGAATGATTGTTGGAGATTCCGTAGCAGAAATAGCGTTGCAAGTGGAAGGATTGAGACGCAGGACCCAGGAGACAGGGGAAGATCTGAGAAGGATGGAGCAAGAGCAGGAGGCTTTTGCCATAAGTTATCACGAGTGTACCAAATTGAACACGCACCTTCAGCATCTCGCCACGCAATCTCAGAGCCAGCAGAGTTTGGAAGTGGAGAAGAAGATCCGAAGACAAAAAGAAACTTCCGAACAGTTATTGAACCACAAGGTAACGGGGTTGATGCAATTGCGAATGACGTTGGCTGATAAGCTGAAGGACACAATTACCAGACTTTCCACTCTCCAGTCGAAAGTTCTTGACGACGAGCTGATAAGATGGAAACGGGATCAGCAGCTCGCAGGAAATGGCGCTTCTTTCAACAGCAATTTAGACGCCATACAAGAGTGGTGCGAAAGTCTCGCCGAACTTATATGGCACAATCGACAACAGATCAAGGAAGCCGAGCGTCTTAAACAAAAATTGTCCCTGGATCCTCCAGGCGTGCAGGATCCTCTTCCTACTCTGAACTCGCAAATTACTCAGCTTCTGAGCTCTCTCGTAACGAGTACATTCATCATTGAGAAACAACCGCCGCAGGTCATGAAGACTAATACTCGATTCACAAGCACGGTGCGTCTTTTGGTCGGCGGTAAGTTGAACGTCCACATGACCCCACCTCAAGTAAAGGTCAGCATAATCAGCGAAGCCCAGGCTAACGCTCTTCTGAAAAGTGATAAGATGGGCAAGAGCGGAGATGCCAGCGGAGAGATCCTGAATAATACCGGCACTATGGAATACCATCAGGCGACTAGACAGCTGTCTGTGAGCTTCCGCAATATGCAGCTGAAGAAAATCAAACGAGCCGAGAAGAAGGGGACCGAGTCTGTAATGGACGAAAAATTCTCGCTCCTTTTCCAATCTCAGTTCAGCGTCGGCGGAGGTGAATTAGTCTTCCAAGTATGGACGCTGAGTCTTCCCGTCGTGGTAATTGTACACGGAAACCAAGAGCCGCACGCCTGGGCAACCGTGACCTGGGACAACGCCTTCGCAGAACCTGGAAGAGTGCCGTTCGCGGTTCCCGATAAAGTGCCATGGTCCCAGGTCGCAGAGGCTCTGAACGTCAAGTTCAGGTCAGCCACTGGACGGACGTTAACCGAAGCCAACCTCCAGTTCTTGGGAGAAAAAGCCTTCAGAGGTGGTAATTCAGGCGCGCAAGACTACTCAGGATTACTCCTAAGCTGGGCACAATTCTGCAAGGAGCCTCTGCCCGAGAGGAACTTTACCTTCTGGGAATGGTTTTACGCTGTGATGAAATTGACCAGGGAGCACCTGAGAGGACCTTGGATCGATGGCTACATACTCGGTTTTGTAAGGAAGAGGCAGGCCGAGGAGATGCTCGCCGCATGTGCCAACGGCACTTTTTTAATGCGTTTCTCAGATTCGGAACTCGGCGGTGTCACCATCGCTTGGGTCGGCGAGCACACCGAAGTCTTCATGCTGCAACCTTTCACGAACAAGGACTTTGCCATTCGACCTCTGGCCGATCGCGTAGCCGATCTACAACATCTGCTCTACCTTTACCCAGAGCTGCCCAAGGACCAAGCCTTCTCGAAATATTACACACCGTTCACCGAGAATCAGCAGACAACAAACAATGGTTACGTGAAGCCAACGCTGGTGACGCATGTGCCTGGATGGGGAGGTCCAGGAGGCGGGGGTCAAACTCCTTCCCACTCGTCGGTGGTCGGTGTTGGCGGGAGCCAGAGCGGAATGGGTGGTAGCTACCCCACAACGCCGGCATCAGTTTTCCAAGCAAACAGCCCTGACCCATCTCTTTCCAGAGACAGTCCGTCTGTGGCATCAAGCTATGGCTATGCTCCGGGCCTTGGCCAGTCGACGTCCAGACTGGCGGAAATGGAGTACGATTTGATGAACTAAATCTTTGTATCATCGATATATTACAATAAAAATACTCTATAACCGTTAAATCACTATCTCATGATGTATTTTATGCTCTATTTTTACACCTATAATTTGAAAAAAGAAAAATGATTTTGAATATGCCGAAGACTATAAAAAAAAGTCCTTGACTTATTCCTGACCAAATTATGATTGTTTCCTGGCTGAAATTTGAACAATTCAGTGGTTATTCGAGTACGTAATAGATGAGGCTCTGAATCAATGGTGAAAGAAAATGATTCTTGAGAATACTTCTTTATTCATAATTTATACAAGTTTTGCTACGATGGATCAAGATTTCAGCGCGAGGGAGATGAAAAAATCGCTGGGGATCTTTTATTCTGTATTGTTTCATATCTTCATAAGATTTCTTGACTTTTCCCTGACAAGTGGCCACCGTGTTGAATTATACAGTTGAGAATTCTACAACTAATTATTGTGAGCAAATGAACGATATTCTTCGTAATTGCTAAACAACTTAGGCGTGTGTGTCTTTTTCTTCTTCATTCATTCAGTTTTCAGGTACCTGCCATAAGTCCTGAAAAATATACTATAGCGATTCACTGCATCAGGATCATATTACAAATGTTACATCAATAAATATACATCACTGTAATCGAGAATTTCTGAGCAGTAGTCCATCATCTATGCTTCTTCGCATCTACCGAGGATGTTCTCGAAATATTGTCCGAAAGCTTCTTCAGAATTTTGGAAACTGTAAGCTTGAAAAAATGAATGGCGACTGCGATAGCCAAGGCCAGAGCTCCGTATACATCAAGCAGTGCGATTTGCCACCATGGTAAGTCAAGGGCAGGTGACCGGATATTCGCACCTCCGTGTCTGACCACGTGTTCGATCCAGTAAACTGCCGTGTCTGCAGCAGTCATCGGTCGATCTCGGAATTCTGACGACACTTTCTTCATCGATTTTCTGTGACATACAAGATTAAACGGCTTTCACGGTTCGACTGGATACGACACGTGACAGATTACTCACGTGTAGAATGGATCGTGCAGAACAGCATTGAAGGCAGAGTCAGAATTCTCCTCGGTTAGCTGATCGAGGTCCAGAGATATGGCGATGTCCTTTTTCACGCAGATATCTATATTGTTGGATGGCTGGTCTCCGGAGAGTGGTACGCCTATCATGGGAACGCCAAAATGTACAGCTTCTTGGATCCCGAAGAGGCCACCGTGCGTGATGAATGCTCGCACGTTTTTATGCTCTGGATAAAACGATGGACACAACGATTATGACCAACATCAAACTGATTGCTGTTTTGACTGTATATTTCAAACGCGTACGGAAAATAGCAGTTTGGGAAATCCATGGAAGAGTTTTAACGTTGCTCGGTAGTCCAGGTGGTAGCTCGGTCTGGTTAGCAACCTTAATCAGGGCGCGAGTCGGTGACAACTTTTTCAGTGAGGAGTAAAGAGCAGCTAACGTTTCTTCAGGAAATGATTCAATCTTCATCATGGAACCGAATGACACGTAACCGAAACCATCTATACTATTGTCCAACCATTTTTGGAGGTCCTGTGGGGTTGAATGACAAGTATCGAAGATGACCGAAGATGACAGTATCGAAGATGACCCGAAAAAAAAAACAAAAAAAAAAAACAAGCGCGTTTGCGCTGACTATAAACCAGCCTTCGAACTTCCCGTTTTTCATTTTGTTTCTAGCTATTTTGAATTTTGCAAATCTGATCTCTGATTCTGGATCAGCGGTTCACAAAACCTTCGAGTATCAGCTTTCACAAGATTTCGAATGTTTTTAGTTTTTTTCGCAGCAAATTGGATCCGCCATTCTGAATTTCGAATATCAGACTTCAGATTCGTGATCAGCGATCCAAAAAACCTCATGGTACCAAATTTCATTCAAATCCGTTGATCCGTTCTCAAGATCAATCGTCATTTTTTTTAAATTCTATTTTTCAGAGTATTGTTATTTCAATTATTCAAAAGGTACTGAACTGATCAACGCCAAAATCTAATCAGTTTTGAAAAACTGCGTCGATTGAGCCCAATTTGATCGAAATCCGCGAACTCGTTCTTGAAATATCGTGGAGACAAAAATTAAGTCAATAATGTCACATGTTGACTAACGTTTGGCAATGGTGTGTCGTCTTCTCTGCAGATGTGAAGACCTCCGACTTCGACAACAGCGGTGGTGAACGGTCTCACTCCTTGTAAACTGTAGTGTGAGTTCACGAGGATAAGCGAAATGTTCTTTTTGTAATACGTGCATCAAATGTCCCCCATTTTGTGCCTCTGAAACGTGCTAGAAGTGGTCTTTTACAGAAGGGTTTGAGCAGCGCATACGCAGATCTTCATTTTAAGTATTTATAACACTCTAGTTCCTCTTATCCACGTATTTATAACACTCTAGTAACTTTCTGCCGCGCCTTCGACGCGCCGTCTGGCGGCAGAGAATCAGATCGAAGTCGAGCCAGCTGTCATGTTGGGATTGCGGTTAGCACGTTTCAGAGCCACAAATGGGGGACTTTGATGCACTTTTTACAAAAAATAATATGTGACACACGTGCGAAGACAAGCGGAAAGCTTTGACGGAGGTTATGAAGTTGACTGCACGAGGTGGAGGCGAGTGCGCAGCACGAGCCAAAACCGAGTGCAGTCACCCTCATAACCTTCGTCAAATCTCCGCTTTCTCGCACTTGTATCACAATATACTATTTCCACATCAACAAGACTCGGCACGTCAGGGCGGAAGTACTTTTTTATTTCCTCGTCTTGGTACGCGCTGTAGCGCTTGAAGAGGTACTTGGAGCTCAATAGTGTCACTGTGTTTTTGACACGATGCCAAAAGTCAATTTTTCCATTGATATCCGAGAAATCATGGGTTATGTAAGCTGTATTGTCAGGATTCGCCACCATGGCCACATCGGCGACGTGACGAGACCCACGACAGGAACATTCAGATGTTGACCCAAAGCGTAGTAACAGGGCGATCCAAATGCCTCAACAGATTAAGTTCGCCACATGTCACATTTCAAGCTGTACCACGATGAAAGCTCACCTCGATGATGACCAGGTCGTATGGTAGATCTTAGGGAGGATTTTCGATGAGTTTTTTTGAATCGAGGTTTATCCATCAGGTCGTACAAGTCACCACCGTAAGAAGTTGCAATTCCACCGATTACCTCCCTTCAGCATCGTTGTTCCAAATTCATACGTCATGTTGTTCACGAAGTCGTTCAGAGTGTTGGACAAGTCAATGATGTCGGTGTAGTTTGGAAAAGACTTCTTCAGTGGGTAGTGCCCTACGACGTCCACCCGATGACCTCGCGTTACCAGTTCTTTTATGAGTGATTCGAACATCAGAGAATTACTTTTTGCATTGAAAGGAAAGACTCCCAAGCTTCTGTAAGCTTCGCTGACAACTAGCGTTGAAAAAACTGTAATGACGAAAAATGTGTAGTCAAACAGCCTCATATCGATAGTTTACTATGGCCTCTATTGCAAGCGTTACAAAAAATTAGTAGTTGGGACTTCTCAGATTTATTTGAAACAAAAATCACACTGCCACAGGAAATGTTCACTTGGTTCCCCAGCTTCTCCAACTGCGTTGAAACGCCTTTTATGTAATCGTGCCTTTATCAAATCTCAACGTTTATTAAATGTGTTGTCATTCGCAAGGTTAGAATACATTGAGACTTACGACGAACGCGATTGGTGCGATAGTGTGGGGAAAATGGGAACGGATGAAATTACAGTTAAGAGAATTGTATGTTTGTGAAATTAAACAAGAAAAACATTGATAAAATAGAAAATTCAACGTGTTAAGGCATATCATTGTATTCAGTGTTGACATTTTAATTATAACAATACTGAATTCATACTCAAGTATCTCTGAGTAAGGTAACGACAGATGTCCGACCATTTCTAGGTAATACCAGGGTGTCCAACACCGGCCATTTTGGGAGCTCAAGGCCCGGAAGCCGGAGTACATAATTGGGCGGGTCAGGTAAGCTTGTTACCTGGGTTGAGGAAAGGTCTGTCGATCAAGATTCGCGGCAGCGAATCGCCGCCAAGTACCCGAAGGCGCGAGAGCTAGCTGGGAATTATTTTCTGCGACTAACTAGTTATACCTGTGAGCACGGTGTCATAACTCCGAAACCCGTGAATATTTTCCGATAAAATTCACAGGACAGAATGCCCCCCACCATATGACCTCGCTCTATAAATTTCATCATAATCGGTCAACTAGTTTCCGAGATATTAATGACGAAAGATGATGAAAAAGCATGTTCTTCTCAGTCTTCTTCGCCCAATTTTTTCGCTAAACGCTGGCTTGGGACATCGATTCCGATCGAACGGCTGTACGTATCGACTTGGGATTTAAATCTTGGTTACCTTCCGTGAAAATCTCGACCTCTACTGATTTTGAGCCGAATCCGATCTCTTACTCAGTCGGTATAAATAAATTAGATCGCGAAGTGCGTTCACAACATGGCCGCCCGTCAGCGCGGCTCGCGACTGGCCGTAATAAAATGTCGATCTATAATGATCTAGTTCTTGACTCACGGCCAATAGAAAAATCGAATAAAATCATTTGGTTATACCCTTAATGTCTGTATTATTAATATATTGTCAATGATCACGACGTGCATTGTGCTGTGTTAGTGCTTCAAATCGGGTATTAATCAATTGAGTGTAAGTTCTACGTGATTACACATCACAAATTCTCATCATAACCTAAAACCCAGTTCCAAGATACCAGAATGATGAACACCGTCTCCAAGATATTCGTCCAACAGTTCTACATTGTTGATACGGAAAACCGTTTCGATTGAACGCCAAAGATTTGTCAAGCTAGACTTAGAAAATAATGCTGTTAATTAGTCATCGACACGAAACATACTATTTTTATATAGATACCTGGCGACTGAGATAATTGCTCCGCCAAAGAATCCGCCGGTTCTAAATCACCGAGGTTCCCGAACAGAGAATAAGACTGCTACAACTTACGGATCGCAATTGCCATAAATACCTGGAGTCAGTGTTTCACCCTTTGAAACAGCTTTATACAAGTCAAACCAGCGAATCATGGTTTGTAACACCCCGAGAATGCTCAATTGGATAATGAACGGAGCTGGCGAAGCCGCTACACAGATCAACAGGAAGAATTTATACACACTCGTCTGGTAGGGGAGACCGGGGTAACGTGGACATGCGGGGTAAAGTGACCATCTCGACTAATTTATTGTTGAGCGATTCTAAGAAGGCAGTATTTACACCGAGGGTTTGTGCTGACGTACTTTACAAAATGAAATAGTTTAACCCTATGAAATATTCAATATTTCGGGAAAAATCAATCAATTTAGTTTCATGCCGTGTAGATTGATAATTTCCGTCAACTCAGATTTCGGATTATCGTGCCGTCAATGGCATGTTTTGACTAGGTTTATTTTTTCTCGATTCCTTGAAACGTCTAATTAATGGTACTATCAATTCTTTTTTTGTTAAACATAGTTTGCATCAAGTTTTCAATTAAATTGTTGTCGGGTTACCTGCGGGGCAATATGGTCAGGGAAAAGGGGCCATGTACGCCACGAGCGCTGTTAGCCGCCGAGCGTCAATCTAACCTCACTTCGGGTGACATTTGAATCGCGACAGCGGTGTCGTGTTTCGAACATTTTCGATTCGAGTAAGTATCACAATTTTCACAGTCACATGCTTTTATCAGACTCAGGGCAATATGTACAGGTTTTGCAATCTTTTGACGTTATTTTCATCCTAATACGAATAAGGAATCCATCATAATACGAATTTTTCCACTTCACCCCATAAGCTTGATCACTTTACCCCAGCATCGGGGCAAAGTGATCATTCTGCAGGTTAGGTTTATATCGATTATGACGCAAGCACATCGCAATAATATCGGGTTTGACCGTCATAATCGCTTACCTAAAGGTACAAACTACAAAATATATACGACATGATAAAGCTTTATCCGATATTTTGAATTAGTCTTAGGGTATCCACTTTGCCCCGGTTTCCCCTACGCCGTGAAAAGATCGATACGTCCTCATTGTAAGTATCTCTCCTCATTGCATCAATAACAGTCCTACAGGAAATCTATAACTGTGACATTTTGAACCGAAGCGTACAATGTTTGTCAATTTGGATGTGTGATGGAGTAATCTGATCTTTACAGGACCGTAAAAAGTCGCACCTGATCTAAATGACCGACGTTCCAAGATGGAATACTTATCTACCGCGTCTGACGCCTCACAGTTCTCCAGCAATCTGCGGTTGATGTTACATTACGACCCTAAGCCGTTACTTGCATTAACACCGAGCCAATCATAATTCGCAATACCTGGGAAACAATCGATGGGATAATCAACTGCACGGACGGATACACTATACAGACCAGGTCGTCAAATGCATTCTACGCCAATCATCACGCCCGGGACAACTCTATACTCAAGAACTAAGTAAGTAACTTTGTTATCTCAAAGGTGAAACGAGAAGTTTCTAACTGCAATATGTATGTCTAATAATTGATTATTTGCGAAACAGATCTATCAGAGCACTCCAGATCAAAACACGGGTACGCAGAGTCAGATCAGATCAGAATAGCCGGCACTTCAAGACGGTCGTTTACAATTCTCACATCACAAGAAACAATGATTACTACAACATTCGTGTTGAGTACGCGAACAAAGCTGATAAAACTGAACAAATTGGTCACAACTCAGCTGTGAGTGAATACCTGAGTAGATATTCAATGAAAATGTGAGATACTGTCACTTTTAGAATATAAAAGTTGAACTAGTACATTGCGATAAAATGATTTTTCATCGTTGCTCATCTTATTTGGTCTGTTCTTGTAGAGCATTTCCTGGATTCGGACAATCATACATTGATTGCGTAGAACGAATATCATTGCTCGTTGGAAGAAACAACGTTCCTGACCGAAGGTGTGCCTGCGGATGTTCGGAACTAATGATCCAAGTATACTTCGTGACCTCAAGATCCGGTTCATTGGATATGTACTTCTTACTCCAATGAACCAGTCCGATTTCTCGCAAACATCATACAAACTCGCAATCAGTTATTTGAACACGGCGACGTATTTCTTATTATATAGCATTGAAAATGCTTCCGTTTTCGGTCTGTGGGGTCAATATATATTAACAAATAATTACGAAAAATAAGAGAGTGCTGATCCCTCAAGCAATCTTTGGCCAGTCAGTACATAGGGGAGCGAAGGTTAAGTTGGCGCAGCTCACGAAGAATCGCAATAACAAAGTGAATATCGGTCAAATTACATCTGGAAAATCGCGAAATGATAATTGTATATCTATTCCATTATATCGTGATGTGAATAGATATGTATGTAGACTTTAAAATACTAAATTATTGATAGTTCTGAGAAGTACACCCGCGTCATATTACCCGCACGTTTGGGTAATATGGCACACTATAGTTAAACACGTAAGGCTCGGTTTAATGCAGTTTTCTCATACGTAAAGTTAAAATTTCACAGAAACTTGATGAATAACAATAAATATTATATGTACTTCATTTTATTATGATGTATTGATATCGTTATGGGAATTAAAATACGAATACTCAAAATTAAGGCCTACTTCAATGGTAGGTTAGGCTGGAAGTAATAAGACAGGGTATGTTTATGTGTTGAATAATTATTTAAGTATTTGATATTCGTAAATTTTCTCAATCAATAATATGATTGACATGATATGACAGAAACATAACTACAATATGTCCGAAGGGTCTAGTCGCGATCGCGCGTTAACTTACCCGCCGATCACCGGTTCGTCTGCGCCAAGTCACCCGTTCATGTACTCGCGCCAATTACGCGTGTATGTCAGTGACAATGAATCGCACGTATAACAAAGTGTTGTACCATTCGAAAGCTGAGGGATTAGGGATTCTAAAAAAAAAATTAAATACCTCCATTTCATGCGAATAGTTGTTAATTATGGAGGTATTTCTGTGACCGCGCCGATACAAGCATAGAGCCGAATACTGGATTAATACGATATCTTCAATAAATTAAAACGCATGATGATAATATTTGGCCACAACACATTTTATTCAGCAAGGTTTGTTCACTCAGATAGAGGAAGAATCTCTCCTGGGTAAAGACCAATGCTTAATTGATTCAGTTCACCTGATCCGATAAATTCAAAATTGAGAAAAAAAATCAGTTAGGCAGTGTAGCAAGAACGCTACACTAGCTACGTGTTCTTGCATGACGCACTCCCCACTCACTCTCGCATTCAACGGAAAAGGTTTATAAGTGTTCACGTCATTTGGTTCATAGCAGATAAATCAATTATAAGGGACATTTTACGAATAATATGCAGTATTCCATTATTTTTCATTGTGAGCGTTCAGTTTAAAGCGATATTCACCTGTTGATCAGTTTATTGACTCAGAGTGTTGGATGTTTAACATCAGAGATAAGTATCGATGTGAGCTCTTGTCATGCTTGCTCTTGTCACGATTATTGGTCGGAATGATGACTAGTTTTCGAGCATATTTCATTGCTGTCGCATTAAAAACTCAATTTCTGCGTGAAACGTAGCGGGTTGTCCGTACAGATCTACGGAACCGAATGTGCCCGCCAAGTACGTAGCTCTTGGAATGATGTTCCGATATCCTCACACAAAACTCCGACTTCACGACGTAGACTTGCTGATAGATTGTAGGGATACGTTCGGTGCTTGGCTCTTTTTCTTGATTTCACGACAGTTACTGGCGAAACGTTTTGCTTATAACGCAAGTCTTATTTTTGTGTGGATACTTGGCGGCTTTTTTTACATCTTTGATGTTTTTGCCTGGGATCCTATTATAACGGACAATAGGCATGAGCGGTTGGGCATAGGAATATGGGACACGTCTTGGATAGCTGGCGATACGTTTGATATGTTTATATCTGACCAGGTAAATTATTCTAAGAAACCATTGTTTTATGCGACCCCCCTTTCAGTTCAGTTAGTCCCGGGTGGTCAGGTATTAATCCTTTCTAAGTGAACGGGTAATAAGTAAAATAAGCTTGGGAGCGTACATATACCTGGCGGGAATTTGGCTCTGGGAGTCCCTGTTGAACACCCTGGAGCCAGGGTCACCAAGTTCAGAATTTTCGGTGTACACGGCCCCCGAGGCGGTGTACATAATTGGATGGGTCAGTTAAGCTTGTTGCCTGGGTCGGGAATCGAAGAAGTATTTTCATAGCCTTTAATTAGAATCCGGAGCTAGAAAAGTTATCCAACAAAGGAAAATATTCGTAAGCAGGTAATGAGTTCCAAGAAGCTATTGTTCTAAGCGACCCAGGCGCGCTCCAGGTAGTCCCGGGCCGCCGAGTCCTAATCCCTTTTGATTGGCTGGGTAATAGGATTGGGTGTACAAACCTACCTGGCCAGTGCAAAATCTGCACTGGGTGTACCGGTTGGCCCCCAGGGCCCTGGAGGTAATAGCCACATGGGGAAACCCGAGGGTCTTAAAATAAACAAAAGAAGGAGGAACGCTGAGTGTTTTCCTACCTGATCCTTTTTCCAATCGGCATCCTTTCTTCCCCCCGCTTTTATGACATGCACGTATCCAACAGGCAGAGTCCTTTTTCTGTCCATTGTTGTGTCCTAGGTGCATGAATATATCCTCGGTTCTCGCTGGGCCTTCGGCAAAACCCAGGGTCAGGATTGTTAAAGAAAATAGACTAAGGGGATTTGTCAGGGTAGTTACGGAACGGGTAATCGGATTTCTTCGGGAAGGTTTATATAGCGTCGTATACCGGTAAATACTAGATTTATTGCACACACATTATAACAAAACTACAGAAATCTCGGTTCGGCTAAGCTAGCCTGGTTAACACGAAGTTAATAAATAATAAGCAAGATTACACAGATAAGAAATCGGATTTCGCATTCACTCGTTTGGCCTAGACACGTCTGTCTAATCCCAGGGTGTTCAACAGGGACTCCCAGAGCCAAATTCACTCCCGCCAGGTATACGTGCGTTCCCAAGCTTATTACCCGTTCACTTACAAAGGATTAATACCTGACCACCCGGGACTACCTGGACTGAACGGGGGGTCGCATAGAACAATGGGTTCTTAGAATAATTTACCTGGTCAGATATAAACATTTCGTTGTGTAATTGTAATAACTTCGCTAGTTTTAGATTCGCATTAAAAACCATGAAAATATTTCTTGAAAACTATGCGTCAGACAATTATTTTAAATAAAAATTAAATTAGTGATTAAATTTTACATGGCTATACGTTTTCTAATGCGAATACCGTTTTTCGAATTTCGTTTTGTTCGCAGTAGGTATTAGACTGCTGGTACCCCTTCTCCGCCAAATTGAACCAATGGGATCGATTGTGGTAGAAATGATTATGTGTATAATTGCAAAATCAGCCCTTCTCAGCGCTAAAAACAATCGCCTCTTTTTAGAGCCACCAATATTTTGTCATAAGAACGTATCGCCAGCTATCAAAGACGTGTCCCATATATATTCCTATGCCCAATTGCTCATGCCTATTGTCCGTTATAATAGGATCGACAGACCTTTCCTCAACCCAGGTAACAAGCTTACCTGACCCGCCCAATTATGTACTCCGGCTTCCGGGCCTTGAGCTCCCAAAATGGCCGGTGTTGGACACCCTGGTAGTAGATACTAGACCTGCACAACCAAGAAGTATTTTCATAGCTTTAATTATAATCGGAAGCTGGTGAAGTTATCCAACAAAGGAAAATATTTGTGAGCAGGTAACAAATTCCAAGAAGCTATTATTCCCAGGGTGTCCAACACCGGCCATTTTGGGAGCTCAAGGCCGGGAAGCCGGAGTACATAATTGGGCGGGTCAGGTGAGCTTGTTACCTGCGTTGAGGAAAGGTCTGTCGATCCTAATATAACGGACAATAGGCATGAGCAATTGGGCATAGGAATATGGGACACGTCTTGGATAGCTGGCGATACATTCGATATGTTTACATCTGACCAGGTAAATTATTTTAAGAACCTATTGTTCTATGCGACCCCCCGTTCAGTCCAGGTAGTCCCGGGTGGTCAGGTATTAATCCTTTCTAAGTGAACGGGTAATAAGCTTGGGAGCGCACGTATACCTGGCGGGAGTGAATTTGGCTCTGGGAGTCCCTGTTGAACACCCTGGTAAAGCTTAGAACCTCCAACCTCCACCGTTTGGAACTTCCTCGGAGGTTTTGGAGGGTCTAGAAAAGTTCATTTGGTATAGAAAATCAAACCCTCTTTAACGCATAAAACGTTCAGATACCGGACCGGAAAATGTAGAATTTTAGGCTGAAATGAGAAATAGGCTCACTAAACCCTCGCTACACCCAGCCCCCTGTGGTTACCTATTATTCCGGTGGATTTCGAGGTTCAAAATAGGAGCACGAAGGTGGGCCGGTCGTTATGAGTATCAGAATAGCCGCTGAATCATGAAACTAGAGCACTTAGAAGCCCCAAATGGGAGTTCGAGTTCGAACACTTGAAAAGAGTCTTTGAATAGATGCTAATTTTTAACTGTCGAGGACTTGGAGGTTCATAATAGGAGTTTGAGGTTCAAATGGGGTCTAAGGAGGTTGAGTTGGATGCTGGGAGTATCAAACTGGGCGCTAAATTTCAACTCGGGTATAGCCTTAGAATTCACGAAGCGGTTGAAACCAATTATTAAATTGAAATGAAAAAGACAAAGGAAACGGTAGGACCGAGTCGCATATCTGATGGACAATCAGATATGCTATATATTTTATCTGAGTCACGATAAAATATGGAACTACCAAACGATCTGTGGAAAATATCGAAACGTGTCTAACAGAACTAAAGATTTTTTGTAGAAAACTCATGTAATCGTTATCTTTTACTAGCAGTGCCTAAGATAGTTTATACTTCCGGTCTTGAGAAGGTTTGATCTGAGCTCTTCGATGAAAAAATTCGAGGTTTACCCTCATCCTAAATAAACGAACTCAAGGTTTGAGCCCAACCCACGCCGGATGGGTCGCTGATTGTTTATTTTTACAATTTTCTACCGCACAAAATAAACATTCCCTGAGTTTGTTGACATTTTTTCCAACAGACGTTTAGGATTAGGTTCCTTCGTCCTTATCTTTTCAACAAAGCGAGAACCGTAAGTTTGATCGCGACGAATTGTGAATGAGGAACGTTTTTTTTTTATCTATTCTTATAATCGTCGTGCCTATATTTTTCGCCATTCATTGTGATCACTTCGAATAAAGTGATTGAAAAAAAAAAAAATTCAGGAAAAGTTGACTATCGCATGGAATTATGAACGCATTAATTTTTCAAGTGTTGTATTACGAAAATTCGAACAGCATATTTATTTTATAGCAAGTTGAATACAGTAATATATGCAATTATATAGCGTCATCTCGTCCTCTAGATCACACGGTAGTAGCTCTCGTTGCTCGGTTTGGTCACAGTTTTTTGAAGAAACAATTAATAAATAAAAGAATTGCAGCGTGCCATCCTGCTCGACTCGCCATCTCGATCTTCATTACACTTTTCTGTGAGGTTTGAGTCACACGCGATACGCGGTTCACAAAAAAAGTATTTCTTTTTAATCGAGTTCAAAAAATGTCTAACGACGTAAAAAGTGCCGACTCAAGATCTTCGAGTCCACATCGTCGCAGAGAACACAGAAGAAGGTCGAGAAATTCGACGGATGAAGAAATATTGAAGAAATTACGGCGGCTGGAAAAAAAGGTCAGAAGGCAATGAACGTTACACATCAAGGCGTCATTCGCCCGGCGACCGCTCAGATGTTTCAGTTGTTTGGAGGAGCAGATCTCGATCGCCTAGGCATCGACATTCTAGATCCCGGCGACAGAGCTGTTCGCGCTATCGTCAATATGACGCTGGTGACGTATCCATACGGTCGTGACGTGGCAGTCTCGCAGTAGACTCGCTGTTGCCTAGAGCAAACTTGCTCTCTAGTCAGCCTGGTTCTGAAAACCTTGATCGTAGCCCGCGAGGTGCGACGGGTTTTAACCATAATCAAGTCGTTCTGAATGATTTGCCAGTCATTCAGAATTTGGCGAACGAGCAGGAGATTATTCCTGTCATTGATATTGACGTTGAAGTCATCCCGCCAATCGTCAATGCTGATAAACTCGACGATTTAACATTGAATATCCTCGGCGAAGACCCGAATAAATCAAATACACTGGGAGTGGATATCCACGGAGCTTTAGTTGACAGATTGTCAAACACGTTAAAACATGGCCTCTCTGCTGACCTTAAGAAGGAACTCCTGGAAAAATACCCTCCCGCGGGGAATTTACCTGCAGCCCGAGTGCCAAAAATCAATCCAGAAATAAAGACGACCATGAGTAAGGGAGCTATCAAAAAGGATGGTTATCAGTCAGAGGCTCAAGAACAACTTGCGGCAAGTATTTCTGCAATTGGAACAGCCTGATCAAATATCTTGAGAAGCAATCCTCAAGGAAATTCTGATATTGTCTCTTGTTTGAGTGATGGAGCTCGAATATTAGCCGACATCCATCATTCAATATCCATAACGAGGAGGTCGTACATAACGCCGAACCTCAATCGAATTGTGAAGAACATTTCGGATGACCTGCCGGTTGATGAGTTCCTGTATGGACAAGCTGAGGGCAGCTAAGGTGATGGATAAAAACAGCAAGGATGTCGCTAAACCTAGTTCGTCGCAGAACAACAACGACAAACCGAAGCCGAAGTTTCAAACCAAAACCGTCCCGTCACAAAGTGGGAATCACGGTCAGCCTTCTTTAAACTGGAAGGGCCCACCCAGGAAATCGTTCCCGTACAAGAACAATTATCGCCAGGGTGGGCAGAAGCCGCGTCAATTCAGACAAGGCCAGGGTCAGCAGATGCGCACGTAAATGTGAGTAGTCCTGCTGGAAGGTTACGTTTCTTTTTAGACGCGTGGAAAGAAATCACGTTTGACGATAACATTTTGCAATGTGTCAAAGGTTATGTTATTCCGTTTGTCAAGCCCGTTGAACAAAAATTTGTCCCAAAAAATCATTCAATATCTGATCAGGAGATAAAAGAATGTGAGTCTGCGATTTCAGATCTTATCTGCAAAAATGCCATTTCACTATGTGAGCCTTGTGCAGGTCAATTTATCTCCACGTATTTTTTGGTACCCATCCAATTGATCTTCGTTCATCCAAAAGAAAACGATCTCCCGAAAGAAAATGGGCTTCGATAATTAGTCCTATTATTATCATGGAACCGTTTCATGTGACAGATTATTACACTTCTAAATTTAATTAGTTCCAAAAGATTTTATCGTGATCAGTTAATCCGTATATTCATGGGAACTTAATTGATTCGTAAATTGTAAGAATTCAGTCAAGATGCTAGAACGTTTCAACAATAAATCGTTTCCAGGTCACAACCTCGATATTATGTGCATAAAACATCACGTACACCTAATCTTAAAGGCCCTCGAAACACAGTGCTTGTTTCGTTGCTATTTGCTTCCCTGCCATCATACAACGCCAGCAAACACGCCCGAAGAGGCGTAAAAGAGTGCAGGTAGCGGGCCACGTGCAGCTGACGATGCATGAGGTGATGCGAAGATCAATAACCGTCAACGGATTAATTTTCTCAGATTAAGTCTGGGAATCTAGAGTTAGAGCGGAAAGAATGAAAAAACGTTGTAGATTACAATTCCGAAGTTTCCGGAGCGTGGAACAAATAGTTTCGTAGATACAGCCTTTACAAATTTTCGAAAACAGGATTTTAAACAAAAAATGGGAAAATTCTTAAAAAGTTTATGTGTATACAGAAAAAAACAACGAATTCATTTCACATGAAGAAAATAAACGTTTCCTGGAAATTTGTTCAAAAACGTTTTGTTGAAACAATTTTTTGATAACTTTTGGGCATTTTTACTATCAAAAATTGATACTCTTATCATCTTGAATATGGTTGATTTTTTCCGATTTTTATCTTATCGCTAAGGATTCAATATTGCCAACGAAAGTCACTTTTGAATGAGAATGTACAGCCTATGTATCCTTAAATATCAGCGTGTATCTACTATGTGCTATCATATCAAACAGAAGGCTTGAGTCGAGGTTTTTTTTTTTTTTTTTTTCACAACTCTCTTGAGAATTTCTGTGTCGTAGGTAAAATTAAATTTCTGTTTGAAAATTCTGGAGGAGATATTTCCCGCTGCGCATATCCTGGGACGCAGGAGTACGGCCACTATGTCGCACACAACTGCAGGCCGCGGGGAGGGGCAGCCCCTCAGTTTACGGGGGTGCGGCGCTGATATATATAGCGGTAGACACTCTCAATCTCATTCGTGGTCTGACCGTCGTCGAGGTCGGACATGCAGTCGCTTTAACCTTGTGTGCATATTCTATTTTTGTATAATTAATTTTACTTTACCTAATGTCTCGTTGGTGATTATAAATCATAGACTATCACTCAATTGTGTTGATGGGCGGTGTAAAGTTGCTGGAAATCCGTCCCGCTACACAGTACACACGTTATCTGAAGAAAACCTATCGATGAGGAGCTTGTTTCACCGAGTAGTAGTAGAATTGGTGTTTTAGCTTCTCACGAAGCAGAGACAGGCAGTCTCATTACTCTAATTCTGTACGGAGGGATAGGAAGACAACGAGTTTACTGTCGATCGACGAGTAAAAAAGATACGATACTAGGCTAAGTTAGGAAAATGTCACTGTGGGCTAAGGCGCAGCAGCTGCCGCCCGAGGCATTGCAGCAGGTCCGCTCCGTCTACGGGGAACACTTTCCCATAGAGGTCAGACACTTTTTGTCAACATGGATCGAGGAGAAGATGTGGACGGAGATAGAGCCAGATAATCCACAGTATGAGCAGTACGTAGCCACGCTTGTCGGCTCGCTCGTCCAGGAGTTAGAATCTAAAGCGGCATCTTTGAACACGGAAGATCTGTTCCTGACCAGATTGAAGCTCATGGAAGCGGCCAAGATGTTCAGACAACGTTACAGCCAGAGTCCGGGGAACCTGTTTGGAATCATCCGCCACTGTCTGGGAACCGAGATGAAGCTCGTATCGCAAGTCGAGAACCCTGGAGGTGCGATGATAAACATGGCCGGTGGACGTATGGGAATGATTGTTGGAGATTCCGTAGCAGAAATAGCGTTGCAAGTGGAAGGATTGAGACGCAGGACCCAGGAGACCGGGGAAGATCTGAGAAGGATGGAGCAAGAGCAGGAGGCTTTTGCCATAAGTTATCACGAGTGTACCAAATTGAACACGCACCTTCAGCATCTCGCCACGCAATCTCAGAGCCAGCAGAGTTTGGAAGTGGAGAAGAAGATCCGAAGACAAAAAGAAACTTCCGAACAGTTATTGAACCACAAGGTAACGGGGTTGATGCAATTGCGAATGACGTTGGCTGATAAGCTGAAGGACACAATTACCAGACTTTCCACTCTCCAGTCGAAAGTTCTTGACGACGAGCTGATAAGATGGAAACGGGATCAGCAGCTCGCAGGAAATGGCGCTTCTTTCAACAGCAATTTAGACGCCATACAAGAGTGGTGCGAAAGTCTCGCCGAACTTATATGGCACAATCGACAACAGATCAAGGAAGCCGAGCGTCTTAAACAAAAATTGTCCCTGGATCCTCCAGGCGTGCAGGATCCTCTTCCTACTCTGAACTCGCAAATTACTCAGCTTCTGAGCTCTCTCGTAACGAGTACATTCATCATTGAGAAACAACCGCCGCAGGTCATGAAGACTAATACTCGATTCACAAGCACGGTGCGTCTTTTGGTCGGCGGTAAGTTGAACGTCCACATGACCCCACCTCAAGTAAAGGTCAGCATAATCAGCGAAGCCCAGGCTAACGCTCTTCTGAAAAGTGATAAGATGGGCAAGAGCGGAGATGCCAGCGGAGAGATCCTGAATAATACCGGCACTATGGAATACCATCAGGCGACTAGACAGCTGTCTGTGAGCTTCCGCAATATGCAGCTGAAGAAAATCAAACGAGCCGAGAAGAAGGGGACCGAGTCTGTAATGGACGAAAAATTCTCGCTCCTTTTCCAATCTCAGTTCAGCGTCGGCGGAGGTGAATTAGTCTTCCAAGTATGGACGCTGAGTCTTCCCGTCGTGGTAATTGTGCACGGAAACCAAGAGCCGCACGCCTGGGCAACCGTGACCTGGGACAACGCCTTCGCAGAACCTGGAAGAGTGCCGTTCGCGGTTCCCGATAAAGTGCCATGGTCCCAGGTCGCAGAGGCTCTGAACGTCAAGTTCAGGTCAGCCACTGGACGGACGTTAACCGAAGCCAACCTCCAGTTCTTGGGAGAAAAAGCCTTCAGAGGTGGTAATTCAGGCGCGCAAGACTACTCAGGATTACTCCTAAGCTGGGCACAATTCTGCAAGGAGCCTCTGCCCGAGAGGAACTTTACCTTCTGGGAATGGTTTTACGCTGTGATGAAATTGACCAGGGAGCACCTGAGAGGACCTTGGATCGATGGCTACATACTCGGTTTTGTAAGGAAGAGGCAGGCCGAGGAGATGCTCGCCGCATGTGCCAACGGCACTTTTTTAATGCGTTTCTCAGATTCGGAACTCGGCGGTGTCACCATCGCTTGGGTCGGCGAGCACACCGAAGTCTTCATGCTGCAACCTTTCACGAACAAGGACTTTGCCATTCGACCTCTGGCCGATCGCGTAGCCGATCTACAACATCTGCTCTACCTTTACCCAGAGCTGCCCAAGGACCAAGCCTTCTCGAAATATTACACACCGTTCACCGAGAATCAGCAGACAACAAACAATGGTTACGTGAAGCCAACGCTGGTGACGCATGTGCCTGGATGGGGAGGTCCAGGAGGCGGGGGTCAAACTCCTTCCCACTCGTCGGTGGTCGGTGTTGGCGGGAGCCAGAGCGGAATGGGTGGTAGCTACCCCACAACGCCGGCATCAGTTTTCCAAGCAAACAGCCCTGACCCATCTCTTTCCAGAGACAGTCCGTCTGTGGCATCAAGCTATGGCTATGCTCCGGGCCTTGGCCAGTCGACGTCCAGACTGGCGGAAATGGAGTACGATTTGATGAACCCTGAGCTTCAATCAATCGAAGAAAATTTGACCTTGGAATCGATGAACGGCTTTGGCAGTTTCCCTGACTTCATCCACCAATAGGAATGCCTGAATATTAACATTGAAAATGTTTCTATTTTCGGGTCATTTGCGAATTCATTGCCGGAGTATTGGAGCGAAATTAGAGATGTCACGGTCCTGCGTCACGCGAGGGAGGAAAGCAGGCGATGTCCGATCAGTGTGAATGTAATTGCTATAAACGCTGAAACAAATTTTATTAAGATTTTGGTGTTTCTCTCAAGTAAGCGACAGGGGTTAGTATATGTCACCGATGTCAGTTGGAGGTCACGTTTAAAAATGATTGAACAAACATCGGCTGAATGATCGAAAGCATATCGTAATCGAAAAATTGAGGAAGTTGGCGTCGCAAAAAAAGCATCAGCAGCAACGCCAGCAACGCCTACCAAACGAAAACGATCATCTAGAATACGATTATGTTCAGCGTCTAATACAACCGCAAACGTTCAAGTGGAACATATACCGAGAGAAATCAGAGTTGAGAATGTCGTCGACGAAAATGATGTACATACCATGGACGGTGAAGTTGACGTGTCACCCTGTGGTACAGTTGTTACCAATTTAATTGAGACAGCAAAAGAAAATTCACGAATTACATTAGTTTTTTTAAAACAGAATTACGTATGTTGGAAAAACAATAAAATAAACGATTTTGTAATATTTGAAAAACTTTTTTGAAATTTATTTTCACTTTTCCTATTTCCATACATTACTATAAACGCGGGTTCATTTTCGTTGTCCCAATTCTTGCATCTCATGCGAAATCCGTGGATTTTTTTATCAATCGACGATCTACGTATCGTTAATTTCAATTATCGGTTTTATAAATTCTATCAATTCTACGTGACGGATTTTATCCGTTCCTCGTTAACGAAGAGGGGGAAAGAAAAAGATGGTGTATGTAATTCCGAAAACGAAGCTCATATTGCTGATGAGAGTTATTGTGTTTACTCTGTAGAAATGATAAGATAACAAATACACTAATTTCTTTTTTAATTAGTACGCAAAGATGTAGGAAATATCGAAAGAGAAAAGGTTATAAAAATAAAAGGTGGAACGAATAGAAAAACCTAATCAACAAAGAAAGTCTACTGCGCTATTAGAAATTTGAACCTGTTACTGAATACTAATGAAACAACAGGGTAAGTGCAATTCTTTGCAAGTGATAAAAAGAAAAGAAGATATATAGACCGAATCCATTTCAAATCGGGCAGGCTGGAAATCGTGATGTCACGGAATTTTTTCAAACTGAAATATGTTGTTGTTTGATGAAAAAAAAAACGACCCGTATTTTTTTGTTTTGAAAAAAATAATTTTGCTACGAAGTAACGGCTATTTGAACATTTAATCGCGCGCTACCAAAGTTCTTGAAAGAGGAACTTAATAACGCTATATCTGCGGAACGGCATCGCAAATACTTCATCTTGGTCTCATTTTGTAGAGTTTTTCGCACTCTTTTGGAATTCGAAGAAAAATTTTAGGATTTTTGAAAATTGACGAAATGACGTTCCTTTCTTCGAAAATTAGGGAAACCCGATTTTCTCTAAAAGTGATTTTTTTTATTTTCTCAAAAATTTCACACAATATGTGGGGTGATATGACGGATATATCCTCGAAGTTTCATCGATGCTAAAACACTGCTTCATATCGAGAAAAAATATTTCGTGCGTCACTGAAATTCGTCAATTCCTGTGCTGGTGTCGACTTTGTGGGTTTCTTTGACATGTGTACAGATTTTTCGATCCAAATAATATTTCTAGAACTGAAAATGAACGTCATTCCGTCAATTTTCAAAAATCCCAAAATTTTTCTTTGAATTCCAAAAGAGTGCGAAAAACTCTACAAAATGAGACCAAGATGAAGTATTTGCGATGATCCGTTCCGCAGATATAGCTTTATTAAGAAAAAAAGTGTTCCTCTTTCAAGAACTTTGGTAGCGCACGATTAAATGTTCAAATAGCCGTAACTTCGTAGCAAGATTTTTTTTTCCAAATCAAAAAAATACGAGTCACTTTTTTTCGTCGAACAACATATTTCAATTTGAAAAAATTCCGTGAAATCACGATTTGCATTTCAGCCTTGCCTGCCCGATTTGAGATGGATTCGGTCTATACCGTTTCAATTACGATACGAATTTGTGTCATCGTTAGAGACGAATTTTTTACCATTGTTATTCTCAAGTGCTATACATATTGTTACGAAGGCTGCTGCAGCCTTACACCCTTTACATAACACGAAAGAGGTGCAGGCTGGTTGCTACGACAACCAGCCTCTACTTTTTAACTTACTGATGCTGTAAACACGTGTCTCAATAAACCGCATTTCTCCATATTTTCCCTTGTCCCCTCTCATTTCGTACCGACGAACCCTGGTGGTAACGGCCAAACGTTACCCTGGTGTCAGAAGCGGGATTGTTTCGGTACTGAGATCGTGAGAGCCTGGGACGATTTTGAGATTTTTGGGTGATTGCGGCATATACGCCAGTTTTCGGAATCGTGAGAGCCTTTTAAAACTATTCAACGCTACACGCTTACTATGGTGCGCACACGGAGTGGGACGGAGTCGTCCATAGAAGATTTAGAGGGCTCCTTGCCTGTTTTGCGGCCCGAGCGCCGGCGGATTTTCGGCCAGGCCCGACCTGCACCGATTCCGACCCCAGCTCAGCGGCAGCCGTTAATGAAAATATTGAAGAAGCTTGGCAAGGGACGCCTTCGTGCATACGAACGAGAACGCGAACACCGTGAACAAGAATTTGAACAAGTATTCCAGCGGATCGAAGGCTACCGCACGGAGATGCTTCAGTTGATCCGGTCTGACCTTCGGCAAGTACGAGACGAAATGCTTGGCCAAATGGTTCGGATGCAGGATGCTTGGTTCCAGGAGCCTCATCGTCACCCGATTCCGACGCCCCGTACGTCCGTAAACCAACAACAACAGGTACCCAAAGTGGTACCAAGGTCAGTGTCATTCACGGGGGGCAATCACATTCCATAACCGTCACTTTTGAGTCGTTCAGAGTCCAGTGGAGTGGTGTCTATGGAATCACCTACTTTTGCGGTTATGTCGGATGTAACACTCACTTCTCAGCAATCGTTCAACTCCAATCATAACCAAAGCCGGAATATTGACAGTTTAACAAGCCTTCATGACGTTTGCGTCTCAGTAGACCGTGGAAGTCTAGAACCTCTGGTGGTAGAGACACACCGAGAATCATTTAATAACTTATCCTTTATAAATCAGGAAACTCACATAGGAAAATCTGATAGGCCAGTCGTCCCAACCACTGCACACTCGACTAGCTCTCATATAGTAGAACGCGTGGAACCGCGCGCGAGGAATTCACAGACCATAATAAAGTCCACCATTTACAACGGTTCGACCCCTTGGGATATTTATGAACGTCAATTTCGACTGATAGCTCGCATAAATGATTGGGATTCCCTCGAAAGAGCTGTGATGTTATCTGCATCTCTCAGAGGACCGGCCTTGGATGTCTTAAGTTCTCTTTCAGATTCCGATGCTGAGAATTCCGAAGCAATTTGTGTAGCATTGAAACTTCGGTTCGGGGAGGAGTATTTGTCCAAATTGTGGTTCACGCGATTTGGAAAAAGGTGTCAAGGCCGAAATGAGCACCTTGCCGCTCTAGGACAGGATCTTGAGCGACTTGTTAGACTCGCTTTTCCCAAGTGTGATGCTGAAAGTTTAGATAAATTAGCTTGCGCGAGGTTCATGGATGCCATATCAGATTCATCTTTGAGATACGCATTAAAGATGTTCAATCCCTCTTCCCTTCGCGAAGCTATCGCCAAAGGATTAGAAATGGAAGCTTTATTCCGAGAAGACTCTGACTCGGTTAAGTCTCGTCAAGAAGGGGAACTACATTTGTCTACTCATTCGATAGGAAACACTCCCAGCAGCCAGTCTCATCCAGATATCTTTGCTTCGAAATATCCCGAATAAGAAATAAATCGACATTCTTCACGACAGTTAATCACCCACAACATTGAGTTTCTGATCTGTTCGTTTTGTTCGATGTTTCTGGTGAAATCTGGATGCTACTTAATGTCTGTATCTACATATGTTTTTGGTTTCATTTTGGAATTGAGAAATCTGTATAATGTGTGGAGATTAAAAACAACGAGTTCAGTTTTAGCCACCCTTGGAAGTCAGCATTTCAGGATTGCCCAACCGTCGCCTTTTGAAGATCAAGATTCGCGGCAGCGAATCGCCGCCAAGTACCCGAAGGCGCGAGAGCTAGCTGGGAATTATTTTCTGCGACTAACTAGTTATACCTGTAAGCACGGTGTCATAACTCCGAAACGCGTGAATATTTTTCGATAAAATTTACAGGACATAATGTCCCCCACCATATGACGTCGCTGTATAAATTTAATCATAATCGGTCAACTGGTTTCCGAGATATTAATCACGAAAGATGATGAAAAAGCATGTTCTTCTCCGTCTTCTCCGCCCAACTTTTCGCTAGACGCTGTCTATCGACATCGATTCCGATCGAACGGCTGTACGTATCGACTTGGGATTTAAATCCTGGGTATGTTCCGCAGAAATCTCGACCCCTATTGATTTTGAGCCGAATCTGATCTCTTAATCGGTCGGTATAAATAAATAAGATCGCGAAGTGATAATTCACAATATGGCCGCCCATCAGCGCTGCTCGCGGCTCGCCGTAATGAAATGTCAATCAATTATCTATCTATGATCCAATTGACTCACGGTCGATACAAAAATCGAAGAAGATCGTTTGGTTATACCATAACCTTAATGTTTGCGCGAATGCGTAATAGGATACAACCAACAAGGAAAAAAAAACCTTAATGTCTGCATCAATAATATATTGTCAGTGATTATGACGTGCTTTGTGCTGTGTTAGTACTTTAAATCGCGTATCAATCAATTGAGTGTGTTCTGGGTGATTACACATCATAATCACAAAATCGCATAATAACCTAAAACCCAGTTTCCAGATACTGCAACGATCAGCACCGTCCCCGAGAGATTCGTCCAACAGTTCTACAGTGCCGATACGGAAAAACGATTTGATTGAACGCCGAAGATTTGTCTAGGTAGACTTGAAAAAGAATGCTGTAGATTAGTCTTCGACACGAGACATACTACACATATATAGCTACCCGACGACATACATAATTGCTCGGCTAAAGAATCCACCAGTTTTGAATCACTGAGGTTCCAGAACAGAAAATGAAACTGCTTCAACTCAAGGATCGCAATTGCCATAAATATCTAGAGTCAGTGTTTCACCTTCGTGAACCGTTTCATACAAGCTAAACCAGCCAATCGTTTGCAACACGCTGAGAATGATTAATTGGATAATCAACGGAGCTTGTGAAGCCGCCATACAGATCAACGGGAAAAATTTATTCAGAATCGTTTGGTTCGCCATAAAAAGCTCG
Organism: Euura lappo; assembly: GCA_018257835.1. Classification (NCBI taxonomy): domain Eukaryota; kingdom Metazoa; phylum Arthropoda; class Insecta; order Hymenoptera; family Tenthredinidae; genus Euura; species Euura lappo. The sequence continues at coordinate 160,328 of JAEUYN010001650.1, forward strand.
ATTCGTCCAAATTGTAAGTATCTCTCCACAGTGCCCTAATTTCAGTCGTACAAAAACTCTATAACGGTCATTTTGAACCAAAGCCTACGATGATTGTCAATTGATATGTGTGATCGAGTGATCTGATCTTTACAGGACAGCAAGCGTCACACACCATCCGAATTACTGACGTTCCGAAACAGAAACTACTGCGTCTTACGCCGCACAGTCCTTTGGCTATCTGCGTTCGAAGTTACATCACGACCTACGCCGTTACTTGCAATTTCACCGAGCCAATCATAATTTGCAATACCTGGAGAACTATCGATGCTGTAATTAACTGGAAAGGCGAATACAATAGACAGGCGAGCCGCCTGCAGAATGCATTCTACGCCGATCATCACGCCCGGCAAAACTGTATACTCAAAAGCCAAGTAAGTAATTTTATTTTATCAAAGTTGAAACGAAAAGTTTATAACTGTGATATGTATGCCTAATGGATTATTTGTGAAACAGATGTGTATGAGATCACCAAGGATCGAGACACAGGGTTGCAGAGGTGGACCAAAGCTGAATAGCCGACATGCCACGACGGTCGTTACAATACTTCAGCACAAGAAACAATGATTAACACAACATTCGTGTCAAGTACGAGAAGACAGCTGCAAACAATCAATATATCGATCACGATCAATCAGCTTCAACAGTATCCAGCGCTGTGGGTAAATAGTTTGGTTAATATTGAGTAGCAATTCGCGAGAATGTCACTCAGAATATAGAAGCTAAACCAATGAAATGCGATAATAGTATATTGTGATACAAGTGCGAGAAAGCGGAGATTTGACGAAGGTTATGAGGGTGACTGCACGAGGTGGAGGCGAGTGTGCAGCACGAGCCAAAACCGAGTACAGTCAACTTCATAACCTCCGTCAAAGCTTTCCGCTTGTCTTCGCACGTGTGTCACATATTATTTTTTGTAAAAAGTGCATCAAAGTCCCCCATTTGTGGCTCTGAAACGTGCTAACCGCAATCTCAACATGACAGCTGGCTCGACTTCGATCTGATTCTCTGCCGCCAGAGGATGCGTCGACGGCGCGGCAGAAAGTTACTAGAGTGTTATAAATACGTGTATAAGAGGAACTAGAGTGTTATAAATACTTAAAATAACGATCTGCGCATGCGCTGCTCAAACCCTTCTGTAAAAGACCACTTCTAGCACGTTTCAGAGGCACAAATGGGGGACATTTGATGCACGTATTACAAAAAATAATTTCTCATCGTTACTTGTGTTATTCGGTCTGTTCTTGTAGAGTATTTTCTGGATTCGTGCAATCATCCATCCACTGCATAGAGAAACATCATTGCTTGTTGGAAGAAACAACGTTCCAGACAAAAGGTGAGCCTGCGGGTGCTCGGAACCTTGTACTGTCCATAGATCCTTGTGTTGTGAAACAAATTCTACTGCATTAACTGATACTCATACTGTGCCTACTAAGGCATCGCCTTCACTGAATTCCCATGCATATTTATTACCTTATACACTCTTGTCTCCAATATCCCTATCTCACTGTGTTATAATTCGTTGAGCTATAATTGTTTGTGTGATTGTCAATTTGCCCTAAGGCTTTGTCAGTCTACGGCATGATGAACAAATATCCATCTTTTCATCTATCTACTCATGACTAACATGATAACACTTGAATGTATTTTCTCCGAGTACTTTTTACATCTACACAAGTCAGACCTGTATGTTGTTTGTGAATTCCTTACCATTATTAAATAACTCATGAACTGTTTGGCACTATACCTGTTCACTTCCATCACACCAATACGTATCATATCCAAATTACTAATAGGGACACATGCATGCCAGGAATTTGAGACGCTATCATAGAATAGCATTGTTTATCTGCAAACTTGGAAAAAATGAGAGAAAATTAGGAATCTGGAAACAGACCGGTAAATGCCAGAGATGAGGAAAGATTGACCTCGTAGAATCAGTCAGCAGACTGTTTATATCGACAACACGATTATCATTCGATACTAGGAGTACAAATGAATATTGATAACGCTGTACGGTTAATAATGACGGTAAATATACATTACTTGAGTCTCTACCTGAAACCTCATGGTGAACCGGTCAAACGAATCATGAATTTTGGACTGTTAAGCAAATGCTGGATAGATTATTGATTATAAAAATCATAGCGACACAAGACATGACGATCAAGAAATTATCTGGTACAGTTCGCACTTCGGACTGCAACGATATGGAAAACAGACAGATGTACAGGTAGTTCCGAAACAAGTGAATATAATTGATCTCCGTAACGCTCTACCAAGGATCGTATAATATAAGTATTGAATTAGGGTGAGGAAAATACAAAAATAAGTAATTTACTTCAACAGTTGGATCAAAGCTTGGATTTAATGATGGTACAAAAATACAAAATGAAAAATGAAAAAATTAGAAAAAAAATTGGATTGAGGCCCGCTGCCCATGCTGAGGACTATGACTTTGTCCACGGCGCCCCTATTAGCCTCGTCCTCGTGCGTGCCCCTGCAGCTGACGGTGGCCTCTCCCACCCCTTCCTGCATCCAGATATCCCTGCCGTCGACCCCGTCCTCCGCCTTGTCCACCAGCATTTCCGACACCATTACCTCGTCCTCTACCCCAACCTGCGCTCCGTCCACGATCCATTCTATTCCCTCGTCCACGACCACCTCCGTTCCTTTGTCCTTTGCCCCCGTTACCTTGTCCTCTCCCTCCGTTTCCTCGACCACGTCCTACTTCCCCATATCTTTGCCCTCTCCCTCTTTCAGCCTCATACTCCTGGAACCTGCCCCACCCACAGCGCCGGAAGCGTCGCCGCCCTCGAATGTCAAGGCCACCACCACGACCTTGGACGGCCAGGAACGCCTCCACGGCATTAAACATGTTCATAATCTGTAAGACCCGTTGATACTTAGTATACCATACACCTAGAGACAAGTGACTGAAATAGGGACTGAAGTTTACATAAACCATCAAGAAATACATACTACTCGAGGCGGTGGAAGCGGTTCAGGCTCCTCCTCCACTTCAACGTCCTCTATCATGGGATTGGCATTTTCGTTTACAGCATCCGCTAAATCCCAAACATACCATTTAAATTGAACCAATTCGAAATACAGCTACCAGGATATGAAACGATACGTAGGCTTGAATATAGTGAGTGTAAAACATATGGCGATCCATGAAATAATGATAGAGGGTGGTCACTATGACACGAAAATATTCAGACTACCCATGGTTAGGAAGTTAACAAAATCAGATACCATGTCAGAACTATGAAAATATATGTACCAAGCGCGATATATCTAAGTGATAATACAGAAAAATAAAAATATTGTGCAGAACAATTAGGCGAATGCTCAAAGGTCTAGTTACGAATATTTTGTCAAATCGGTATCAGCATTTCGATGGCTACGCAGCGAAAATCGTTACTATAATATATAGTGTGAGAAGAAATTAAAAATACGTCGGCCTCATAAGCTGCTTAGAAACACGATAATGGATGCATGAAAAATGATACATATGCAGCGCCATGGTACTCCGAATCAAAATACAAGATTGTTCCGTCAATAACATGATTTGTAGACATTAATAAGTATTTGTCGTCGTACAATACTATGAATGAAATAATGGACCAGACCGGATGAGGCCTGAATAAACTGATATACCATGTATTATCTGAGAATTTATACTCACACATCTCGTCGTCTTGAAAATCGAACGTTGAAAGAACGATCACGAACTCACACACAGAGGGTACACTGTTGTTGCAAAGGGTGTTCGCTAAAAAGATCGCTGATTGGTCACAAATTGCCCAAATCATCATACTCATCTCGGAGGTTTTAATCAGCCTTACTTCATCAATGAAGAAGAAAATTGAAGATGGAGGTGTAAAAAAGAATAAACATTGCATTTAGAAGTTCGGATTATTAATCTTGATTAAAGGAAGCAAATAAATAATAATTGTCCAAAAAGCGCGGACCTCGGACTAACTATTAGAGCGAGATTAACAAAAATCTAGCAGACGGCATTGCGCCGAAAACGATAGGGCAGGTACCGGCGTCTAACAATTATTATCTCAACTTCACTAATGAGGAAGAAGAAAGGAAGGAATATTCTACTGTGTGGAATAGGAAGGAAAATTGAATTTGGAAGAGCAGAATAATGAACTAAAATGAATGAAGCGAATCAATATTAATTGTCGAAATAGCGCGGACCTCGGTCTAACTATTGAACCGAGATTAACAAACATCTAGCAGACGTCAGCGGTTGGACGCCTGAAGGGCGGTTAACCTGCTTAAAACATGAACGTCTTCATTCCACTTGGAGGTAAATGGCAAAGCGCGTATCGAAAAAATAAATCTTACCATTATTCGACAAGTGAGTGTTATTTCGGTGCATTCGAACTTCATTCGAATACACACGGACACGCGAATTCATTCCTTTTCTCTACTGTAACAATAAAATCAACAATTTTATCTTATTGCCAGTACGCGATCAATTGTTCTAAATCGTCAAGTTCGAGGTTACATCGTATTGTCAATAGAGTAGAGTTTACGCGGAAGTGGAATCCGAAGAACCGGAAACATCTGTATGTAAGTACACTCAATAACAATTTATTATTCAAAAATAAGAGCAGAGAAGAATAATAAAACGATAGGTAGAAAAATCCCGGGTTTTCAGGTAGTCTTTCGTACACGTAATCAGATAAATAAAAATGCCGGGGACTAGAAAACGTAGCTATGCTAAAACCCAGCAACAACGTACAGACACGTGGCGATCCGCGAAAGTAGGTAAAACCGATTTGCCGATGCCCGACGAAACAACTGTCGGAAATTTACCACCGATAATAGAAATTACAGACGATAGTAACGACGGTATAAACGTTGAAGACATAGTAAATAGAAATAGGGCAATGATCGCAGCCCGTATTATGAACGTTGCGAAGGAACTAAATGACGATTGTATTAACGCGTTTCTGAACGTTTTAACTGCCACGACAACTTACAAACCACAGGACCCACTGTTATGCCAAGGGTTACAATGGTATCAACGTGTTACCAGTGATCGGGATATACAGATCCTCTATAGCGGAAAAATTGGTCCAGACGAAATCGGTCACTGGACCTGCATATACTACGACGGAGCGGTAGTACACGTATACGATACGTTGAAGCACAAATTAGAAGCGAGCCAATATGCAATTGTAGATCGTCTGTATGGAAAAGTTCTGGCAGTTTACGAAGATGTACAAATACAACCGGATTCAGTATCGTGCGGTGTGTTTGCGTGTGCAATCGCAACATCGCTTGCATTGGGGAAGAACCCTGTGACCGAACGCTATTACATAGACGTAGATGTAGACAGTGACGGTGGACGTAGAAGAACGACACGCACGTTGAGACAGCATTTACTACGCATACTCGACGAAAAGACAGTATGTCCGTTCCCCGCGATGGGAATTACAACAACGGCACCCTCTGGCATGCCTGCGACCGTACAAGACCAGAAAACGTATGCGTCAGTCCGTCGAACACCGCAGCGACGTGTTTCACTCGCTCCACAAAGTACCGTCGACAATAGGGCAAAGAAAAGCAAACCGCAGTATGATGGCAATAAAACCGACGCGATTTTCCCACCGCAAACATATCGAAAAAAAAATGGTGGGCCGCTCACAAGGAGCAAGTTAACAAGAAACGGCGCGAAGAGTATCCGGCTCAACAGACGCGTAGCAGTAGTAATAGCACCAACGTATCCAAGTATGCCCTCCGTTTGCGCGCATCGCACACGCTAACCGACGAACAATGCGAAGCGATTTGCGAAAATGAAAAGCCAGAACAGAATAGGAGCCAGAGTGCAAAATTGGATGCAAGGAAGGCTGTAAAACGCGCGAATTATCTAACCAATGCCGATGCAATAAAATCGCGAAAAAAAGCCAAATATGCCGAACAACCTAAACCAAATAAATTGTACGAAAAGAAAAAGTACGGTGCAACTCGTGAAGTAATAAATTCTCGTCGAAGAGAAAAATATGCAACCAATCCTGAGGTTAATACCGCGAAAGAAAGAGTTGAATATGCTGCACACCCCCGGGCTAAAAAGAAATATGAATCTAATAAATGTGCTTTGAATCCAGAAGAAAAGAAACAATATCGACGTAACCAGTATGCTATCAATCGCGAAATAAACAAAGCGATAGGCGAAAAAATCGGACCCGCGCGTAAAGATTTAACAGGCCAACAAAAGTTCATTAGAACGAAAAATATCATAAAAAAATATAGGCAGTTAGGTAGACAGAGCACTACGATAAAACTGTTGGGGTCGATAGAAAAATACATCACCAACTTATCCGCGAAAATTGATTGTAGATCAAAGCCACAACAACGAATAGAGGCGGAGAAAATTATTAAATGGTGCATTCAGGCGAGGAAACGTATTGTAGTAAGCGTGAGGCGAACGCTAACTAACCTGAAGCATAAGATTGAGGTCTGTTCGATGCAAGCGGCAGAATCGTCTGATGTAGAATCCAAAGTGGCAGCTTTTTGTGGGGGATCCAAACACACGGGCTCGTCCGACCCTTATTATAGTGATACGGCTTATGATGAGCTACGCATTGTAATAGCTGACCCGCTTATCGCGACGGCAACAGGAAAGATAACTAATGTGTTACCGGTGACTGCAAGTACACATGTGCGAAAATCATGGGCTTGCTCAGAGCTATGTGTAAAACCAAATGCTCAGACCATTAGTAGGCTAGAAAACGTATTCCAAGATATACGCTCATTGAAAATAACGAATATCCGTAATACATTGAAAAACCGGAACAAGTGTAGTGTCAATACGTCACACCAAAAATTAGGACACTCACAGGCTTGTTATACCGATCCCATCACTTGCAAATCAAAGTTCTTACCGCTTCAGATATTGCAACCACATTTCCCACAGATTCGTTATTTCACGAGGAACATTTACGAACTTATGAGACTTGTGAACAAAATTAATTGTATAGACAATGCCTTGGTACGGGGAGATCTATCTCTTTTGCAGAAACTCTCCAGCGAAACGGCAGAGAAAGCTTCTATGTATCAACCGTGCTCTGAAGTAATAAATTTAAACGAAGATGAAATTGCGAACGAATATGGACGAGCATTCTATGAGCTAGTCCAGCAGTCGATGGGTACACCACGATTAGCTTGTGTATTGTGCGAAAAACTTTGTTACCGTAGAGACACGCGTAATCTAAAAAGACTAAGAAAACGTATCACGGGGAATTATTGGTCACAATTACAAGCTTATATCGATGCGTCCGACAATGCGTCCGATTATATCTGTAGTTATTGCTTGGACAAGTTCCGTAATAACGAAATGCCCCCGACGTGTTTGTTAAATCAACTAGCTATAGGCGACGTGCCTCTTGTTCTATCGACTCTCAATGATGATGAAAAAATCCTCATACAGAGGGCAAAGGCTTTTCAAACGGTGCAAAGAATGGGTACAGTAGCGACGAAAAATCTTCCAAATAAATTGCGAATATAGAAAGTGAAGGGTCGCACGTTTCATTTACCGTTACCGTTAGAAGAAACATCGAACAAATTACCCGCAGAGACCGATGCGCTGAATCGAAATCAAGAACTTTCCGTGATGGTCTGTGGACTACCGAATAAGTCAAAAGTCGTATGGAGTAGTTTGGTAGACGTGAATAAAATATACGAGACACTCGTCTGGCTTAAACAAAATAACCCCTTTTATGCAAAAATTGAATTACCCGCCGAGCCAGACTAGTTGTCAGATTCACTCGAGCAAGACGTAGAACCAGGGTGGCCAAGTTGGGAATTTTCGCTGCACAAGGCCGCCGGGGCGATGCACATAATTGGATGGGTCAGTTAAGCTTGTTACCTGGGTCGGGAAAAGGTCTGTTAATCCTATAATGACGCACAATAGTACACTTGACTCGGGATATTTATTGCGATATATTTCAGTGGCTCTAAAAAGAGCCGATTGTTTTTGGCGTTGAAAAGGAACATTTTTAAAGTCCAAGAACTAATTCAGTGCGATGATTGCCCGTGGGCCTGTTCTGCAAGTTTATCGAAATCCGGTGCGTAGAAGCTGGCAGAAATCCTCAACAAGCACTCCAGATTGTCATCGGTTAGTCGTGATCTAAGCTTTGATTTTATGTGTTTCATTGAGGAGAACGTCGACTCACATAAATAACTGGAGGCGAAACACGAGAGCAACCGCTTGTAGAAACTTACAAGGATACTATGTGTCGTTTCATCTGGAATAGTTTGCCAAAATTCATCTACACTAGAACATTTATTGAAGCGAAAACGATAGGTTTCGTTGCGCCGAAAGGAAGCCATCTCTTCTCGTATTTTGCACACGTGGAATACAGGAAATAAATCCCTTATAATCTCAGCATTTTCTTGAGTATCTCGCTCTACCATGGGATCAAACAAGTAGTTCCTAATTTTTTTAATCGGAACAAATTCTTGGAATCGCTGATTGAATTCTTCTGCAAGTTGACGTAACCAAATTCAAGAAAGTACTCGCAGGTGCAAGTGCAGCTGCATATTTTTGAAAATTTATTCAATTTGAAGAAGTTTTTCAATAGCTTTTGATCGTAGCCCGGAATCGAAGAAGTATTTTCATAGCCTTTCATTAGAATCCGGAGCTAGCGAAGTTATGCAACAAAGGAAAATATTCGTAAGCAGGTAATGAATTCCAAGAAGCTATTGTTCTAAGCGACCCAGGCGCGCTCCAGGTAGTCCCGGGCCGCCGAGTCCTAATCCCTTTTGATTGGCTGGGTAATAGGATCGGATGTACGAGCCTATCGAGCCGATGCAGAATGTGCAGCGGATGCACAGGTTGCCCCCCATGGGGTTACCGCTATAAACAATGCTGGCAGAGCTGTGGGACACAGCATCGACAATTAAAGACGGTTCTAGAGCCAAACCATGTTTGTAATTATAACCCTAAACATGAGATAGGGTTCATAAAAGATCTCGACCATGCACTGCTCATGCATCAGTCTTCTTGTGACTTCCAGCGAAATAGCAAGTGTCAAAAAAAGGTGGTTATCGTGCTCAGTATTATCAACCATAGGCAACGTTTAACTGTTTCTTAAGTGAATAGTTCTTTCAAATTTCATACTTTGAAATATTTTACTAATCATTTCCACTCTACTTTTGAATTATTTCTTCAATTCTCGTCTTCCAAATTATACAGATACAATTTTTCGTTTCAATCATTTCTATTCCAACTTCTGATTTTACTGAATCTTGTTAGTCGACATAGGTTCAATTTTTTATTTCTTCAATTTGAATTCAGTGTTCATTCGAACCGATCCACAGTGGGACGAAACCCCGAATTCGTCCCCATAATTCCGAAAAGTGAATTTTGGATTCAGGAATTTTGACCCTCGGGTGGGGTACAGAAATGATTGGTGCATTGAAACCTCGAAGGGTATGGTCGTCCGTTCCATACCTGGCTCGATACATTAGTTCAAAGTCAGCCTTCGTTGAGAGTGCACGCGGCGAGTGAAAACGTAAGGAAAAACAGCGAACTTCAAAGTTCAATAACTCGAAAGTTATTTAAGCGATTTCGATTTTTCAAAATGGATTCTACTCCTGGAGGTATGTAGAAAATATTTCTGTATGAGTTAAATTGAAAAGTCACGTTCATCTGCTTGAAATACGACCATGTTTGGTACCCTGTGAAAACGATATAATTTTCGAGACTTATACTTTCAAATGGACAAAAAGTAGGGAACTCCAGGAGACTCCGCTTTGATTCAAGTCTTAGGTTCTAGATCAGTCTTTCAACTATCGAAAACGTTTTAGATCATCTGCCATTTTTGGCCCATTAGCGTAGTTTTTTAGTTAGCGTGAGCGAGTACGCAGCCTTCTACCACGCGCGAGGCCCCGGCTGGCGCGGCGGCCGGCTGACGAGCGTCCGGGTCTGCCAGGTGTTCAATACGTACAATAGGGAACTTATACCGGTTTTTAACGTGTATAGGGTGTCCGTAACAAAGTAGTACCTACGGTTATTCTAGAGTCACACTGTTCATGATGATTTTTATTTGTGATTTGGTTGAGGGAAAAAATTAATTTCAGAAAGAATTCAGTTTGTCCAATGAGTTTGATCGTACTTTATTAATTATAGTTTACGTTGAATATTGTCACTTTTTAATTTTCTGTGGCTTTATTACAGGGTCTAGTACCGACGACAATTTACTGTACACCCGGAAGGAGGTCTTCGTTATGGTGAAAGGGAATTTCAATAAAACATGCAACGATTTGGTGGAACACCTTTTAGCCGAAATTTCGAAGAAGAGTAGAATTGTAGAATTGTTGATCCCACCTACAATAACGAGTCAATCTATAGTAGAAACGGATTCTGAATTTGACGACGATGATTCGGACGAGGAAATTGTATTCCACTAATTTTATAAGCCTTCACATTTCATGACATTAATACTTAAAAATAAAAAGTCTTTATTCCTGTATATGCATATGACTAAACATTTCCCACCACTTTGTTTTTGAGATTTTTGACTTTCGATTCGTAATCAGCGACCCCAAGAACCCCCGAGTACCGACTTTCACTCGAATCCATTAGGTTTTTGAAGAAATTCGTTACCGTTTTTGGTCCGCCATTTTGTTTTTGAGATTTTTTACTTCGGATTCGTAATCAGCGACCCCAAAAACCCCCGAGTTTCGACTTTCACTCGAATCCATTAGGTTTTTGAAGAAATTTGTTACCGTTTTTGGTCCGCCATTTTGTTTTTGAGATTTTTTACTTCGGATTCGTAATCAGCGACCCCAAAAACCCCCGAGTACCGACTTTCACTCGAATCCATTAGGTTTTTCAAGAAATTTGTTACCGTTTTTGGTCCGCCATTTTGTTTTTGAGATTTTTGACTTTGGATTCGTAATCAGCGACCCCAAAAACCCCCGAGTACTGACTTTCACTCGAATCCATTAGGTTTTTGAAGAAATTTGTAACCGTTTTTGGTCCGCCATTTTGTTTTCGAAATTTTTGACTTCGGATTCGTAATCAGCGACCCCAAAAACCCACGAGTACCGACTTTCACCCGAATTCATTGGGTTTTTGAATTATGGGTACAAATTCGGGGTTTCGTCCCACTGTGCGATCGTGAGGCTAGACATAAACGGAGCGTGAGGCTAGACATAAACGGATCGTGAGGCTGGACATAAACGGATAGACATGAGTGCAGGTAAGATATGATCGAATTATCTAGAATAAGTTTGTTCGCGTTACACCTTTTTTGAAGATTAAAAACTCCGGATTTACCAATAAACTTTACTATTGTGTTGAAAATGTAGTGATCGTTTTTTCTTATCCATATACGATTCAAGGGTTATTTTTACCCGAAATAGAATTTTCATGTTTGAATCAGCAAAATTTGTTTTGACAGCCGATATTATCTTTCATTTTCATGAGACTGTTCTGCCATGTGAATTCATTAGAATATAATGATTGTATCATGAATAACAAACGATAGTAACCGACGAAAAAAATTTGTTCTTTCTAGATATGGAATACGTCTGTGTTTTGAATCGCTTCCATCTTCCACGCGAGTGGGTGCACGGTCAACTTTTCGGGGATGTTGTACAGTTACTAGAGGTACTGGAAGTGATCATCGACGTCAGCTGAAATGAGGAAAGTAACGCTATCTATGTGGATTACCTCGGCGTTTGCACCAAAATAAACCTCGATTCCGAAGGACACTACTGGTTCAAAAAATCGGAGGAGGTTCCTGTCTAACTTATCGTTGATTGAAAATTTGAAAAATAATGATGATTTTTAAAAGAAAAAAAAAATGTGAAATAGCTCATTCAAAACTTCAAAAAATATATACACTCATCACAGATTCATAATTCTGTTGTAAAAAAAAAAAATTCGTTCTTTTTCAACTATACCTTCAATTGCTATCAACCCTAGCATTTTATTTTTACCTATTTCTCAAGCTGTCGTGAGACAATTCAGGAGATCAGATAATAAATTAATCTAATTAAATGTAAATGGTTGATGGCAGATTTATTTTCAACCAAAAGATTTTTTTTTGGTTTCAACTATAAATTTACTTGATGAAAAATAAAGATTCGTAGTTATTTTGAAAAATTCTCTGATTAAACATTGCTATACGAGTTAACAAGTAGAAAAATCAGATTCGGTGTAATGCAGACTACACATATTTAAATTCAACTTGATTGTACGGTCCTCCAAGATAACGCATCTGCAGCCGATTCTCCTCACAAGCTGTCAACATTGCTTGAAAAAAGTCGTTGTCTTCGTTGAACACCTTCGCGATTCTCGCTGGTAGGAACACCGTGATTTCTCCATTCAGATCGACGGTTGTCCTCGTTCCAAATTTAGTCTTGCAATTCCGCATCCCAGTGATTCGGTAGTCCATCATCGGGTGCAATTCGGATATTTTTTGGGTTGGAAGGAATTCTTCAAGACGTCTGACTTTGTTGATTTTTGTAAAATCCATGATGCTGTTCAGTTCAAGCTCAGAGTTTTCAAGTTTTTCGTGAGATAATTTAGGTTCGACCTTGTATTAATCAAGCTCTTCACTTCTTCAATATTCTGCAGTAACAATTCAAGTCGCACTTTGAATTCACGATGTTTGCGGGTGATTCTCATCACTCAGAGAATGATTGTAGAATGATATTTTATTGAAAAAAATGCTCCCTTTTATAGTCCTTCATCCCCACATTCCAGAACCATCCTTTGCAAGCTGCAGTCTCGAAAGTTCGATTTAGCAGGTTCGAACGTGTCAATTCCAGGAATCGTCGGCCGTTGCAAGTCTGACGCAATCCTTTGTCCGTTGCAATGAAGCTTCTGGAACCCTACGGGTACCGTGAGATAATTCCCCGTCAAGGGTTCGATTTCACAGGCAAATTCCAGGAATCATCGACCGTTGAAAGGCTGACGCAATCCTTTGTCCGTTGCAACGAAGCTTCTGGAACCATACGGTTACCCTGAGATAATTCACCGTCAGGCATTCGATTCGACAGGTTTAAGCATGTAAATTCCAGGAATCATCAGCCGTTGGAAGGCTAACGTGATACTTCGTCCGTTAGAACGAAGGTTCTAGAACCCTACGGGTGCCGTGAGAAGGTTCAAGATGATTCTAGGAATCATTCCTTGACTCACGAATTATTCATCTGCAGTTCATTAATGGTAAGCAATCCGATACTATTGTTCGAAAAATTAGCGTGGAATGTAATTTGATACTTGAACCGCGGTGTCTTTTGAAGTTGAAAATTGCGCAGAGATTTTAGAATCTCACTGGGTGCAGCGTGGCGCAGCAGGTCATGTTCCAGAAATTTATAAGTCCGATCAATTTCGAGAAAGTCATCTTGAAACTTCCAGAACCTCACGGTGTGCCGCGTGGCGCAACAGGTCATATTCTAGGAATTTTGTAGTCTCATCAATTCAGAAAAAGCTTCGGGAATCGCACGGTCTGCCGCGGGGCGCTAGGAACGGCTCCCCGACCACAGGAAATGACGTCATAGCCGTTCCAGAAGACGACGCATTGTGAATTTCCCGCCTCGACACATGCCCAGTAAACTTGCATTTCACATCTCCCGCCCTCATCGTCCTTGAATTTCCCACCCTGACGCTACAGGAAATGACGTCATACCCGAATGTTCCAGAAGATGACTCATCGTCCTTGATTTTAAATTTCCCTGACACATGCGCAGTAAACCTGCATTTCAAATCTCCCGCCCTCGCGCATGCGCAGTAGGTCGATTTCGGGACTTAGAAATTTTCGGGTGGCGTAGAAGCCCTGTTGCCTATCTACTTTCCTCGTCCCCCCCGCCTTGCGCAATTCGCTCCCGGAACCGGTGCCACATGTCTTCGGCGTATCGAAACTTTTGGTAGAGGCATTCACGACAATCTTGGGCGTTCTTCACTTCCCTGAGCAGCTCTCTGCTGCAATATTCGCATTTTGCGGAAGGTTGACCTCGGCTCAGGACGTGGACCGCCTCTTCTCTACCCACCGCGTTTTCACGAATTCTATGCCCAAGATTTCGTTGTCATTTTTTTTTTAGGGATTTAATTTATGTTTTTCAACTTACAGTACTGAAAAACATCCGGTGCAAGCCTTCTTATGGATTCCCCCGAAAGATATTTTTAGGTACTTGGCCTCTCCGCAACGGGCCCCTTCCCACTGCTCGTGGTACCACTGCCCGAAGTCCCTCTCGTCGAGCCATTCCGCTATGTCCCACGAGAAGCTGGCTATGAAAATCTGCATACCTTCTGCCGAAAGACGGATAGCCATGCTGGGTTTACTCTCGGCGTCCGTAGAAACGAAATCAACTGAACCTCAGTCCACAGGACAATCGATGGAAGAGTGATGGTTGATTTGTTCCAATTTTCTTTTATTTCGGAGTTCACTCTGATCTCGCTCATTTTAATGAGTATGTTCGAATTTAAATCCCGCTCCGTTGGGAACCAGTACTCAGAGACGGAGATTTGAATCCGAGAATTACCCGAATTTACTGAGAATTCACCATAGTTTCCCATTTTTTAGACGATTTGCCCCGTTACCCCGGATCTCTTATGAACGGTTGACCTGTCCTTGTTCCTTGCTTCCTGACCTTCCGGCCGCCTTTGGACCTCTGTTCGACGTGACTGTTCACCCCCGACGTTTTCCAGTCACACACGAGTTTCTCCAGACTCCCCGATGTTTTGCTCGTTCATTTCTCGTTCCTGGGAGATTCGCTTCACTGTACGAGGTTCCTGAGACCTTCACTTTCACGGACAAGAGTTGGTGTTCGACCGCGTTTTCGGGGTTTTCTGTGGTTTACCCCGAGAGTGAAGGCGAATGCCGCGCAGTATTCGAGAGGACGACTCGTCTTTTGAGCCACAGCTCCGATCCTCTTGAGAGAAGACGACACCCATCACGTCGTTCCCGACACCGGAATTGAGAGTCGGGGCGACTCTTCTTCCGCGAGGGGGGCAGTGTAACGAAGGACCCTCCCGCTTTTCATCAGTCACCGTGTACAACACTTTTGACTTGCTGATGTTTGTGAATAGTTGAATCTTCCGGTCGCTTCGACGACCGGTATTATTTCTATTGTATTGTAAAAACATATTGTAGACCGGTATTGTAAAAACAGTCTAGTCTCTGACTTAAGAGAGACACCACGTACCTTTTTGAATGAACGGATTTCAACCTTTTCCTCACTTTTTAACTCACGTTTACGGCTCAGTTATTTCAGGAGAACCCTTTCTTTAATTGTAGCAGGGCATTTGCCCGTTGTTACAATATATACAGACAATTGTGTAATTTTGAAAAAGAGGCCTTCTTGCGAGAAGTAGTAATCGTATTATTAATTCTTGTATATGGGGCTGTCCACGTCAATTCACCTAGCCTCCAGACCACAACTTTTTTGATTTGCTTCGTAATGTTTTCTATTGTTGCCCTTGCTCTAAAACATTTTTCTGAATTTTTTCAGATTTTTAAAAAATACCCTCTGTGAGTTATGATTTTTTTTCGACCAAAAAGAAGGACCATTTTTAAAGATCTGAAAAAATTCACAAAAATCCTCTGACTGACGTAGAACAGTCTCCCACTTGCGAGAATGTGGAACGAATTTTTTATATATTTTTTAAATATTTTTTTACGAATTGATTGGTTTTTTTCTTTTTTTTTTTAAGTAAACACTACACCCACGACTTTTATCCTTTCTAGATCTGCCAGCACTATTTTCGAATTATACGAATGGGAAGAAATTGGTATTCAACTGCTCAGTTACTAGAACAATTATTACGATCCAGTATTCATTTTGCTCCAAGGATAAAATGTGGAAAAAATTGGTCGTTTCAGCTCGTGTTCATTGTATAGTCGAAGCTCCTTTTTTTTTGCAAAGTTGCCTCGTCATTTTGAATATTTCATTGTCTCTCGGGTGTTACTTTGAGGGATGACGGTTGAGGTTGGGTTTCGAAATAAATTACACTCGTTATTTGAGCCATCGAATTTTTGTCGTTTATTGCTCTTGTGGGAAAAGCCTTGCGGCATAAAAACCCACGACGTGGTGTGTTGTTTACGTTTTTTCGTTATTAAGAAGCCCGTTTGGCCCGTGCCCGTTTTTGATCGGAGAATCGAGGATCGTATGGCTGTTCACCCGCGCTCGGAGAATCTAGAACCATACGACCGTTCACCCGATCTTTTCGATTGTCGATTTTATCTCCCTTTCTTTGGGAGAGTCGTATGTGAGGGAGCCCAGGGCTCCCTCGCCTTGATGTCGTTACTCGACGGGCGCCCGCTTCTTACTGCCTACTTTTAGGTGTACTGCACGCTCGCCTCCTCGCTCACTGGAGATTTTACATCCCCATTGACGCGAGTCGGTCGAACGCGCTAGCAACCACAGATCGCCACGGCCCCGGACGCAACGGACTCGTAGGCACTGAACACCCTCCCCCCGTTGGAAGTTTTAACGAACAAATTATGCAAAACAGTAATACATGTCAGTACCCTTATTATAATTGATCCCTTTTACAATGATTACCTTAAGTCTAAAGTTGATATTTTACACATAAAGAGTAAATAATTAATTGGAATATGACCTTAAAGAAATATCCTTGGCTTACATCTACATTATATTAAATGAATCTCGCGTAAATATGAATCGATAACTTGAAATTTGAAAAATTAGAAAGAAGCAATTGTAAATTTTTCAACTGAGAAGAGTTTGCAAATTATCGTATATCGTTGAATTCTCCCGCTAATCTCAAGCGCTTATGGGCAATGCGCAAATTGATCTCGTGTTGCGCTTGTAGAGTCCTCGAGTTGTTTTTACGGTGACCACTCTGACCACGCCATCGTCCCCAGGATGTACTTCCACCACTCGACCCAGTCGCCACTGCATACATGGTTGATTCTTGTCAATTAATAGGACTACCGTGTCCAGCGTGATATTTTCGGTCGGATTTATCCATTTCTGTCTCTTTTGTAACTCGCTCAGGTACTCGAGCTGCCATCGTCGCCAGAATTCTTGTCGAGTCTTAGTGATCAGTTGCCACGAGGACAATCGGTTGTCTGGAACAAGCGAAAGATCATTTTCCGGCAGCATCGTGAGTGGTCTACCAACAAGAAAGTGCGCGGGAGTTAGAGCGATTGGATCGTTTGGATCTGTGGAAATAGGGCACAATGGGCGCGAATTGAGAATGCCCTCAATCTCGATTGCTAGAGTGGTCAATTCTTCGTACGTAAACAAGAGGTCGCGCATGACGCGTTTGAGATGGTGTTTGCACGATTTTACAGCCGCCTCCCAGATACCCCCGAAATGAGGTGAGAGGGGCGGATTGAAATGCCACTCAATTTTTCTGGTTGACGTAAATTCGTATAGTTGAGAACGAAAGTCTTCGGACTCTCTGACAGCGTAAAATTCGCGAAGTTGACTGTTCGCGCCGACGAAATTCGTCCCATTGTCCGAATAGATATGGCCCGGAATGCCCCGACGACTGACGAATCGTCGTAAAGCCGCTATGAACGCGTCTGTTGACAGATCGCTTGCGATTTCGAGATGAATAGCTTTGGTCGACATGCAAATAAATACGCAGCCGTACACTTTAACGCTACTCCGATTCCGATGTTTCTTTTCTTTAGCGAGTATCGGACCGAAATAATCTACTCCCGTGTGGTAAAACGGTGGCGCATTGTCTACTCTAGATTTTGGCAAGTCGGCCATCTTGTACGTCTCTGGTGTAGCCCGAAACCGGATGCATCGCACGCAACGTCGCACGACTTTACGTATTTGATTTCTGCCGTCTAATATCCAGAATCTTTGCCGGATATTATATAATGTCGATTGGATCCCGGTGTGATAGAACTTTTCGTGCATGTGACGAATCAGAAGGTCGGTTACGTGATGTCGAGATGGAAGAAGGATCGGATTCCTTTGATCGAGCGAGATATCGGCCTTATTTATACGCCCACCGACGCGAATTAAGCCCCTCTCGTCGACCCGCGGGTTCAGAGATCCGAGTTTTGCGCATTTCACCCTTTCTTCGGATAGAAGACGATCGATTTCGTCTTGAAAGTGCGCTTGTTGGATTAATCGAATAACGCGATACTCGGCCTCCTCAATTTCCTTGATTGTTAAAGCGCCCTTGACATTATTGTTGAGTAGGAAACGTAAGCAGTACGCGACGACACGAATCAATCGTGTGTACGACGAGAAATTTTTGAAGATTTCTTCTGATTGTGATCGCGAGAACATGCACAACAATTTTTTAACCCCCGGTAAATCCTTCTGCGGCGTTACAGCAACTTGCGGCCAAACGGATTCGGGCTGAGCTAGCCACGCAGGCCCCCGAAACCACGAGTCGTTATTTAAAAATTACCGTGGAAATTGACCTCGCGATAACGCGTCTGCTGGATTCTGATCAGTCCGGATGTGCCGCCACTCCGCGTTTTTACTAACTTCCTGTATCTCTGCGACGCGATGTGCTTCAAACACCTTCAGGACGCTCGGATGTTTATTCAGCCACTGTAGAACTATTGTTGAGTCTGACCAGAAAATTGTCTTGTGAACGGAAAAGGTTGTTACCTCGAGGAGTTCGCGATATAAGCGAGCGAGTGTCAAAGCGGCGCAGAGTTCCAGTCGAGGAATAGTTTGATCTTTTAGCGGAGCTACCCGTCCTTTGGAGCAGAAAAGTCTTACACGAATTTCGCCGTCCTGATCGCAAGAGCGCACGTATATACAAGCTCCGTAGCCCGCCTGACTTGCGTCGCAAAATCCATGAATCTGGATATCGATTGGGTTATTTGTCGAAACGTATCGGTCAATCTTTAAATTGTCGATTAATGACAGTTGTTCCGCGAACGATCGCCACGCGGAATCTAACGCGCTGAGTACGGACTCGTCCCAGGTAGTTTTCGCTTTCCAGCATCGTTGCATAAGCACCTTCGAGACGAGAATCACCGGACCGAGTAAACCAAGGGGGTCGAAAATTTTCGCGATTTCGGATAAAATATATCGTTTCGTGACCTTTTCGGAGGGCTCGATACGTTTCACCGTATAAAGCAAGTCGTCATTTCGCGCGTTCCACGATATCCCGAGTGTTTTGTGCACAGGATTTTCGTCTGTCAGAAATTCGATATTTGCGGTTTTTTCGCTCAAATTATTTAGGGCCTGCGGGTGATTTGACGCCCATTGTCGGATGTCGAATCCACCACGCTTTAATATTTCGATCACTTCGTCCCGAATTTGTACGATTTCCTCAAAAGTGTTCGCCCCTGATAACAAATCGTCGACGTACAAGTCGCGCGTTAAAACCTCGGCCCCCTTAGGATAATCCGCGCTTTCATCGCTTGCAAGTTTTTGTACGGTTCGTATCGCGAGAAACGGAGCCGACGACACGCCGAACGTTACGGTGTTTAGTTCGAATACGCGAATTTTTTCCTGATGGAGCCAAAAAACTCGTTGGTATCGACGATCGCTGGGGTGGATCCAGATTTGTCGGTACATTTTCGCAATGTCCGCGGTAATCACGAATTTATGGCTGCGAAATCGCAAGAGATGTTCGATTAGTTTCAGTTGAATAGTCGGGCCAGTCATCAGCGTATCGTTAAGCGACATTCCCTTGCTTGTTTTGGCGGACGCATCAAAGACAACGCGGGTCTTCGTCGTAGCGCTTGTCGCCTTTATAACCGCGTGGTGTGGGAGATAATAACCGGGTCGCGATTCGTCGACAACGAGTGACATATGGCTTAGTTCAATGTACTCATTCATAACGCGATGATATTCCGCTTTAAGGACCGGGTCCGCGTTAAGTCTTTTTTGCAAGCCGGCGAATCGTCGCAAGGCCATTGGTCGCGAATCACCGAGGTCTCGATCGGCGCTGCGGAACGGCAGACGAACGACGTACCGTCCCGACGGTTCGCGAGTGACGTTTCGATTGAAATGAGTTTCGCAGCTTGTGTTTTCCGATAATTTTATTTGACTAGCGTTTGCATCGTCGAGCAACCAGAATTTTTCGATTGTTTCCCTCAATTCGGTCAGTTGGCACGTCGTTCGTTTCCCGACCCCGGTGTCTGATTTTCCGCCGGCAACGGCCCAGCCGAGCTGGGTTTTCTGTAAGAAGAGATCGCAGCCGTCGCGGGACAAATCGCATTGTCCGATCGATAATAATGACAACGTTGTCCCAGATCCGATGAGGATGTCGATTCTTCCAGGCAAATGGAATTGCGGATCGGCCAGTTTTACATTCCGCGGCAGGTCGATTGATTCGCGAGGAAAGATTTCATTCGGTACGTTATCAGCTATTTTCGGGATGACTAGGAACGTGAGAGTTTTGTTGAAATTATTGTGTATCGAATAAAATGTGCATTCGACCGCGCCTTTAGAAATTGTGTTTGCGTCGTCGATCATTCCTACCGCGATCGTACACGCGCGTTTCGGTAGTTTCAATTCTCTTACGAGATCCTCCGTGATAAAATGGGCCGTCGCACATGTGTCTAATAAAGCGCGACATTTTACGAATTGACCGTGTGAGTCTTTAACGCGTATTTGAGCGCTCAGCATCAACTGTGACTGTAACGCCCTTGACGTGAAGCTGTGTGTAATTATTTCGCGACATGTTAAATTTACTTTTGTTGTCGACTTAGGTGTACCCGACTGGATCGTCTCTTGAGTCGCGTGGGTGGATGCAGCAGGAGATTCGCTGTGCAGAAGAGTGTGGTGAAACCTGGAGCAGTTTTTGCAATGCGTCGATGTGCATTTGCCGCCGTGCGAGCGTAGACAATTTTTACACAGCGATGAACCCTTGACGAAATTCCACCGTTGTTGAACCGTCATTTTTTGAAATTCGCGACACTGGTATGTGGGATGACTCTCCCGTTTGCACAACACGCACTTTGCTGACGCGCCTGTCGCTAATGTACGCGCGCCATTTTCTCCGCGTCGCGTCTTGAATCCGCTTTGATCTTTATTATTCGGAAGCGGTCGTTTGTTATTGGTTTCTGGTTTAGAACGCGACATATCTTGTTCGAGCGTACATAAACGAAACGCGGTCTCGGAGACGAATTTGTAAATTTGCTCGAGTGTTGGCGAGGTGTCGAGATTGAGCGTCTCTTCCCACTTGACCCGAATATTGTTGGGCAGCGCGCGTTCGATTATCCGAATCAACAAGTGTTCATCTGGCATCACGTCCAATGACGCGAGCATGTTCACGTGCTGGCGCATGTCGTCGACGAGTCGCGCTAGATCTTTATGCGTCGCCCTTTCTACCGCGGGCAACTCGAGGATCGCGTCGAGATGTTTTACGATTAAAATTCGAATCTTGTCATACGAATCCAAAAGTAACTTCCATGCCGTCTCGTAATTTTCTTCGCTCACGTTATAAATGAGGATTTTATTTAACGCGTCACCCTCGAGGCAATTTTTTAAATATAAGAATTTTTGTAACTTCGTTATGTCTTCGCGAGAGTCGATCATTGTCAGAAATGTATTTTTAAACGATAGCCACTTTTCGATATTACCGTCGAACCTTGGGAGGTCGGCGACCGGCAATTTAAGTCGACGCGTGCCGTCGATCGGCAGCGAGGTTACATTTGCTGCACCGGGAGGTTGTGGCGTTGTCGATAATAACTCTCTCTCGATTTTGGTTATGATCGCGTAGAATCGGTCCTGCAACTCGTCGAACTCATCGACGTGGTCACTGTCTCCGTCGATTAACACTGCCAGTTCATCGTGCAATTCCTCGTATGTCCGAAATTGTTCTTTTACGCGATCTGCCCGCATTTTTATGTTCACGGGTTCCAGATTCGCGTCCTCCGTGAATCGCTCGAGTTTTGTAATGTTCGCCTTTAAAGACGCACGCTTTTGATTAATAAACTTCACGCGGTTAGCCATTTTAACTGAGTTTGAGCGGACGAAATATTCCCGAGATCTTCGAGAAAGCAGGCGTATCGACGCCTCGAGACACGACGTCTATGCGCTCAGCGCCGAAGCTCGACTGACTCAAGGGTCGGCTTTAAGCCACGTGTAGCGCGTATTCTCTCGGAAACGTGCACGAACTCGTCTGTCCACCGACAAAGACCAAGAGACCGAGCGACGCCCGCGTCAAGTGTAAACAAACCCTCCCGTGCGGCGGTTACAATGTATCGGAACTCCCAGAACAAAACGAGACCTATGATTTTATACACGTGATTGTTGAATATATGCATGCTACTTTCTTTATACAAGGCGCGCGTTGGACCGAAATGTGTTTTCGATTACGTCCAACGTTATGAACCATAGAAAAGACGTATACCGCCAAAGAAAATATATAATACGATATACAGAATCATGAACCGTTTTGTATACTTATATTTTTGTAGATGATGATCGTTTTCCACCGATGGCGAACTGGGGGATGGCGAATCCGGAGACGATGGCCTGCTGGTCGTAGAGTGTCACGTTTTATTTTATGCGATGCACGTTTGCACTCTTGTCTGGTCCTTTTTGTGGGCGTGGGTTCGTATCCCACTTCTGACACCATTTTGTATAGTCGAAGCTCCTTTTTTTTTTGCAAAGTTGCCTCGTCATTTTGAATATTTCATTGTCTCTCGGGTGTTACTTTGAGGGATGACGGTTGAGGTTGGGTTTCGAAATAAATTACACTCGTTATTTGAGCCATCGAATTTTTGTCGTTTATTGCTCTTGTGGGAAAAGCCTTGCGGCATAAAAACCCACGACGTGGTGTGTTGTTTACGTTTTTTCGTTATTAAGGGCATGCTGGACTCAGATTTCCATATTTAAAAAATAATGAAGCCGGATATGAACGGGGGGGTGTTTAATGGGTTCCTTAGACGATTTGTAATCAAATTGGTAGCTGCATGAACGTGTATCTCACCAAAATCGAGTAAAATAAGGCTTTTTTGTTTCGCGAAGCGTGGGGACCGTCACTTGTTTTCACTGATATCACCGACTACGCATCACAAGGGTGGAAACGAACCATTGAGCGCCCTCAGGAATATAATTCCACTCACATATATCGCAAAACTTGTTCATTTCACTCAACGATGAAGACGAAAATTGTTTCCAAAAAAAGACTGTAATTTTTCTCGGTATAAAGCACCGGCCGCGGCCATGTTGGATCGTTTCGCGTTGCGAGTCGGGCCGAGCAGCGCTTGCCAACCTTCGTCTCGCGGTCCTGCGTTTCACGAACCGCCGTTCCTTGTTCAGCGCTATGACAGCTGAGCGGGAATTCAAACGGAAATAATTCGGAATAATAATAGTTATAACAAATGTAAGGTATGTATAAGTTGTAAAAATTTGTAAATTAGTCTAATTGTAAGTAGTAATGTATTCGATGAAATTATGGAGACGGAAACCATGTAACCCCGAGGGGAACAATAAATAAACATACATAAACATATACATAAACATACATAATAATTGTAATAATGCATTGTTATTATTATCATTATTATTATTATTATTATTATTTATTTATT